>SSNS01000016.1:162948-282338 GCA_006937985.1 Aphyosemion australe | reverse complement strand
GATCTATACTCCTACCCTCACCTATGGTCACGAGCTTTGGGTAGTGACCGAAAGAATGAGATTGCTGATACAAGCAGCCAAAATGAGTTTTCTCTGCAGGGTGTCTGGGCTCTCCCTTAGAGATAGGTAGATTTGGTGCTCCTCCACTTCAAGAGGAGCCAGTTGAGGTGGCTCGGGCATCTGGTTAGGATGCCTCCTGGACGCCTCCCTGGTGAGGTTTTCCGGGCATGTCCAAACGGGAGGAGACCCAAAGGAAGACCCAGGACTCGCTGGAGGGACTATGTTTCTCAGCTGGCCATGGAATGCCTTGGGAATCCCCCGGAAGAGCTGGCCCAAGTGGCTGGGGAGAGGGAAGTCTGGGCTTCTCTGCTTAGACTGCTGCCCCCGTGACCCATCCCTGGATAAGTGGATGAAAATGGATGGATGGATCTTTTAATTCCTCCTCCATAAATATCTACTAGAAGACATTTGGTGTTATTTGTTGAAAAAAAAATGTATTTTTTCCCGAATATAATATATTTTACACTTTTGCAAATAGACTACTGGTATAAATTTATTTTCTATATGATGTTTATGGAAAAACAAAAGAAAAAACAAAAAGATCTAAAACTATTACTGGTACTTTTAGTGTCATTCTGTTGAAGAAATTCAATGCAATTATCCCATGAAAAAATGTATCTAAGTTTACGAGTTAATAGTAGTATATGAGTTAGTTTGTTTTATCATTTCTAGCCAAAGTCATAGGAGCCAGTGTGAAAGGTCCAAAGAGCCTCGAGCATCAGACCGCTGGACTAAACGCTCAGCGGGCCGACTCTGAGGGTGAAAAGTGAAACAAACTCTGAAGGATACTGCAGACCAGAGACCCAGGCCGCGGTGCGGTATGACCCCAGCTGCTGGCCGCTCTCTGAACAGTGCCAGGTGAAGTTTTTGTCCTGACCCGTGCTCAGGAGCCACTCCATCTCCAACACGAAGAGCACCACCGTCACTCGGCCCTGGTGGGCTGTAAAATAAACAAAACTCCTCTGGTTCAACTCCATCAGGACCACAAAAATAAATAAATCACATAATGGTTATTGTTGGATATAATTCTGTCAAAAAGAGAACTTGACATTAATTTAGGAAGTCTCTTCCTGTCTCACCCTGGTATGTGAGAGCTGGAGTCATCTTGTTGTAGTCCTCAGACAGAACAAACTCCTGAAAAACAGGAAACAGACAAAAATGTTCAGTTAATCAAATCAACTTTAGGTCTAAAGTTTTCTTCTAAAACTGCTTTTATTGTTTAAATGAAGAGTCAGATTTAATTTAGTTTGTCAGGAACTTGGAGATAAATAAAGAATTTCTTTTAATTTAAGGTTGGTTAAATAATTAAAAAATGAGAACTTTCTTATTAAATAATTCCTTGCAAATCATTAGAATTTAACCTAAAGGGTAATCCAAAACAACCTGACAGCTCTATTTTATGTATTCTTCAAACTAATTATATGATAGAGTTTAATACAAGAAGAAATATATTTTATAGGCTTCAAATTTTCAAAAAGGTTAAAACAAATGGAACTCCACCCTCTGAGAGAGTAGTATCAGTATCTGGAAGCCTTAAAAATAATTTGCTCATGAACTGAAAGGCAGGAAGAGCTTGAGTTGGACCTACACAGATACTCCCAGAGTCCATGCCCACAGACAGCCTCCTGGTCTCTGGGTTAAAGGCCATGCAGGAACACGACGCTGGACAACAAACAGAAAAATAACACAGGGCATGATGCATCTGGAGTGATGTCAAAACTCCCAGCCTCTGTTTGGAGAAATAGAGATTACACGTGACAGAACCGATGAGCTAATGCTGAGTCAGCCAAGTCCTGCTATGGCTCCAATCTCCTAAACATCTTCATGGTTTTATTTCAGCATAAATGCATTTAAAAACTGCAGCTGTTCTGATCCAGATTGTCTTCATCCATATGATAATAATCTCTGAAGAAATCATTTTTGAATTTTGAAAAAAAAAAAAAATCAACTTTGAAACAGCTGAAACATCCCAGAACGAACCTGCAGGAGGAAACTATGAGTCTTTATTATAAAGAAGACACCACTTCTACTGTTCGCTAAAGTCATGAAGCAGAGATCCAGAGATTTTTCCTCAGACGGCACCATCTAGAGGTGGAAAAATGTATCGCACCTCTAATCCACTCTTCCTACTACTCCGATTACGGCTGGAAGCAACGCCTCTCGTTCGTGAACGCACACCTCTAGTCAACCTACGGAGCTAAAACACATTATTTCACAATTATTATTTTCATGTTATGCTATATATATATATATATATATATATATATATATATATATATATAATGCTATTGGCTAATGCTGTTATGAAAGAGTATCACGTTTACAGATTTCTGAAAGATCATACAATTTCCTGAAAGCAGGAAAACTCCGGATTGTTTTTGTTAAAGAACCGATCATGAATCACTGATCCTCTAATCTTCACAGCATTTACTCTGGATTTTAAGGTTTTAAATCTAACCACAGGAAACCTTCTAGAAACAGAATCAGCAGCACCTCAGGAGCTCAGCCACGCTGAGACTTACACAACAATTCATAAAAAACTCCAAACATTCGTGAGACGGTCTTTAAATCTTTTTGGAAATAAAAAGTGAACTTTGAAACCTGAAATAACTGCATTTCTGTAGAAAGTGGTTGAAGTTTATTTTGACCTTTCAACCATTCTAGATAATGGTCCGACGTTACCATTTCCTGAAGAAGTCGGCTTGAAATAGATAAAACTATTTACAAAACATGTTGGCTGTAAAGTTCCTGCAGACTAAAAGTTTCCACAGACCAAAACTTCCAACACAGAGACGCAGAAGCGTCAAACTACAACCGAGATCTCTTAGGAAACAATGTCAATTATTTATTTCATGAATTCTCTTAAGAATGTCACTTTGTTGAGTAAATCTGAGTTATTATGATCCAACGGGTGGATCCTTGTTTCAGATCCAGTAAATGCTGCCTCTGCTATTGTTAGCGACAGATCTTGCTGATTGCAGCATGAGATTTCCTTCAGTTGCACAACCGGAGGAAATCAAGGACAAACCGTCATTGAGGTACAGCGCTGCAGCACCGAGAGGAGTGGGATAGATCCTACTGGAGCTCCAAAAACATGTCATTCAGGAAGAGCCATGTGTGATTTATTAGGTCCACTGTGGTGGGACAGAAGTCAGAGTTACAACACTTACAGGGCATGGTGTGGAAAACACTGGGCCAGTACTGACCGCTGTCTCTCTTCAGCCAGACTCGAATCGTTCTGTGAAGAAAAGAACAACAAAAGTTCAAGAGACAAACTCCTGATTCAAAGCGTCTGAGAAAAAAGGGGAAGTGTTTGACCTCCTTTTGGACTTCACTGACTGAGAATGATACAAATCTGCTCTGGAAGCATTTATCAGTTTGAGGTTGGAAGGAAACAAGGGAGCATAAAGCTGCAGCCCTCAGCACAGAAAACACCGTCACTCCTGGTATTCAAGGACTTTGAGAAGATTCTTTTAGGTCCTATGGGAGGGCTGCGTTCCACTCTGTGTGTGCTGGTTATTCTGTAAAAATGCTAACAAGCAGCACTCCTTTGGAATAGGGCCATCATTAAGACATCCATGGCTTCCCCACACTTTTACCCTTTGACACACTTGCACACTTGTTACTATTTTCTCCTACTTGCCTGGCCAGTTTATGTGGTGTAATTAGATTCCCAATTAATCTAAATTAATTAAATAATCCAAAACGTTTCATTAGCCATTTTAAAAATGCGATTTTTTTGTTTTGTTTTGCTCATTTAAACTGATCTAAACTTGAATTTATTAAATAAACTAGTGCACATGTGCTAATGATGGCTTCCAACTAACTCAAACCACATCACAGCCCTACAACTAAAAAATACACATGCATACAATATCAGCACAACACACCATCACTGGAATATTTACTACAGAGCTCAATGTTATCAATAATAATAATAATAATAATAATAAATCAGTGCTGGCTTTAATAAAACCAGGGAATCTAGATAATATGTCACCAATAATTTGTTTTTTGAATCCCAATAATCGTTTTAATGAAGCTGAAACAGACCTAAACTATACTCCGACTCTAGCTCTGAGGTAGTACTTCTTCAGTTGTTCCTCTTTTAAACACCACACATTGTTTACCTGCATGATGCAACTGAACTCTGCACATGAGGTCTGACTAGAACTTCGGACCATAAATAAAAGAAAACCAAGAACACAGCCTCAAATCTAAAATAGTTTTCTTTCACAACTAATTCTGCATATTTTTATTTGACTTGACAGATGCAACTTGAGGTTCACATCTTCAGATTTCAGAAAAGCAGTCTTGGTAAAACCACAAATAAAACCTTTGAATAACCATAAGGGTCACGTGGTTTCAAGCACAACCCTAGCTTACAGTAACTATGAAAATGGTTATTTAAACTAAGTAAAAACATACATAATAGAGTGAACATTATGGAAGATTGTAAAAGATACAATTGTTTGATGCATAATCTAATATAAACACTCAAGCACCTAAAAATAACAAAGGTCTAATATGAATTATGATAAATTACACATGTATATGATTAAAATATGCATAACACAGTTCTTATCTTGCACAGCAGCACCTGTCAGCTGACGTCTAGGTGAATATGCTACTGTGTCTCTGCACCTGAACTATTGCAGAGATGTGAGTTCATCTCATCCAATGAATGACACAGAAACACAGACAGGAGCGGGTATGATATTTACACCTTACCTGTCCTCAGACAGGCTGATAACGCCATCCTCCTTCGGAATGATCACCGCCGTGCTCACTACCTCCTGGAAACCCTCGATTTTGCTCAGCAGGCAAGGCTTCCTAGCCTGCGGCTGAGGCTGAATATCTGCCGCCATGGCCTGGTGGTGGACCGAACCTCCGTCTCAGAGAACCATAACACCTCCCCGAACCCTGGCGGCTGAGCCTCGGTTCGAAGGTGCTACATGTAGCAGGAAAAGCAGTATTATGACTCCGGTCAGAGGTACAACCGGTCATCTGACAGCTAACTTCATCCCCAATCAAAAACACACGACACTTCCGCTACAGAAAATAAAACTTCCGCCTTAGCTTTGCTGCATTATTTTCAAAATAAAAGCTTCAGCTATGCAACTTGCACAATGTTTTTTGTTTCGAATTAAATACTTGGGAAAGGGATGTTTTTTAGAAGTGAATTGCAGTTTTGTGTAATATATTACTCGGAAAAAATATAATTTAGATCATAAAGAGAATTAAATCACTTTTTTATTTAAAGCCTGCAACGTTACTGACCTCTAGTGGTAAAGGTGAATATAGCAACAATGTGGATACAGTAACTACTGTGTGTGATGATTAGCCTGGCAAGCCATCCTATATATGTGAATATATAGGATGCAAAGCAAGAATTTGGTCTAGTTCACTAGGCTATGTGATGATTGGACCAAAAATAAAATTTTACTCAAAAACAATGAAACTTGATTCAGTTAACAAAATTATTGTATAGTAATTTAATTTGTCATTAGGCAGTAATTCTGGTGGATATTTTGGTATAGAATTTTGTAACAAAAAATTAAAGGAAAACCTAATTATTATAAAAAGATAGCTGAAATATGGTTCAAACAGAGCTTAAGTGGGTTTTGCTAAATCTAAGAGATATTCCAGTGAGCCAAATTATCTCTAAATTAAATGTCCTGATTTTCGGTGTACCAGCCAACAGATAGAGAAACTAAGGAAAGGTTATCCCACAATACGTGTTTGTCAAATCTCTCACAAAGAAACCAGTAATATGCAAACATATTAAGGCTGTGTGCATATTCACCTTATACATTCAGTCACCATAAGGTAATCATGTGCTTTTAGACAGACAGACCGACCGAAAATAAAATAATAATGTAGGCCTATGTGAAGAATCTATTTATGTCTTAAAATTCAATCCATCAGTCGCAGTCTTTACTTTTGTGTTTGAACATTTTTTGCAACTTGACACATTTAAAAACTAATCAATGTTCCTTCATAAGAAAACATTGTCTTTAGTTGAAATCTTTAAAATACCATCGATTTTTGCTTCATGTGATTCAAAAAACATATAGAAGTATTGCATGTGGATTTTGAGTATTGTGTTAACATTAACACGTCATATCAAGTAAAAGCACGATGAAACAAGTAACAAGCAACAAGTACTTCCGGTCATGTTCGGTTGGGAATTTCACAATAAAGGCAATTTCTAGGGTCAGTAATTGTGTGTATGTGCGTGAGTGTTTGTGTGATAAAACTTTGCAAATGCTTCAATTTGTTTATTTTTTTACAATTTACTGCAAAATCTGGAAATCTGAGCAAAATGTCCCTCACTCACTAGCTTTCCTTTTCCAAACTTCTTCATCCTCAGTTGTGGGTGGCTGGTGTCATTCATGGTGTCAGTCATCAGCAGTGGGGGACACCCTGGACTTGTCTCCAGTCCATCACAGGAACACACAGACTAAAACCAGTCAAACCCAGGGATAATTTTACAGTTGCTAATTATCCTAACATGCTTGTTTTGGGCTACCGGAAAAGCCGCAGCCAGGATTTTAACCCCTTTATTTCATACTGTGAGGCAGCAGTGCTACCAAAATCGCTACCATGCAGCCTCAAGCAAGACTGTTTTTTATGTCCAACCACAGGAAAACTTTTATTTTGAAAAACGTGTCAGTAACAAACCGGATGAACTGTGTGCAGTGCTACATGGTAACAAAAGTAAGATAGACCATCCTTCCCTTTGCCTTCACAAGCCACTGGTTGGTTTCGTCTTGTTTTTGCGGAAGTGTTAATGTTTTTGATCGAGCTGCAATGTCTCAACTGTCATGTGGCATGAAAAGTGAAACATAAACAGGATGGTGACACTAAAATGTCTATCAGTCTACAGATCATTGTGCACACAACAATAAACAGCTCAAAAGTACACATAAAATGATTTTGGTGTCTTAATTTTCATATGTTAATTCAAATACCGTGTAAAAAACAACCTGCCTCCCTTCTGATCGTTTTGTTAATTAAAAGCCTTTATTTGATCATCACACAGTGTCATGATTTCTATTTTGTTTTCCTTTTCTCTAAACATGGCTGCATTCCTAAGTTATATTCTTACAGCATCCATCTCAGTCTGTACTTTTTATTTTGTCTTCTGTCTTTCACACTGGCCCACGCCCGTGCATATATGAGGAAAATGTTGATTATGTAATTACTTCCCATGGCAAACATAGGGCTATTGATAACATGTATTCAATAAGAATAGCTGGGATAACCCCAAACGGGTTTCATTGTCACATATGTTGCGTTATTAAACATAAATTGTATGTAAATAATATTTTTCCTTGCATTCCAGCCTTTTGGGCAAGCAAGCATGCGCACGAGAGGACTAGCTTTGGCCTTATTTGGATATGTTAATAAGTGGCTTCCTTCAACCAATCAAAAGTGGGGTTGCTTGCACGTGACAGAAAAAGAGCGCTTAGGAGGCGGGGTCAGGTGCGGGGCTTCATTTAAAACCAGCGGAGAAGGCACAGCGCATTCAGTGTAGGGAGAAGCAGGGAGTCAGCATGAGGGGGAACTTTGTTACTATGAAACTTAGGAATATTTACAATATATTGTAAAAATTATCAAAATCCCTCGTAAATCATTAACCTGCCCCAAGGTTTTGAGGCTTTTAGCTTAGTTTTCCCGGAATGGGCTTCTATACTCACTATTCTTACACTTTTTTGAAAGAATGTGTGAGACAGACAGTTAGCCAGCTAGCTAGCTAGCTGAGAGGTGAGACAGGCGGCAGGAGAACAAAAGATTTTTTTGCGTTTTGACCGGTTGTACTGACACAAAGTCCATGCAGAACGTGTCATTACCATCACAATGCCCGTTTTACTTTTTCTGATAGACACGTCCGCTTCAATGAACCAGCGCACCCATCTGGGCACTACCTATCTGGACATAGCAAAAGGCGCTGTTGAGACTTTTATGAAGGTACTGTAACCACGGGACACATTCATGTTGGGAGATCCCAAACGGGATTCTAGTTCGGATTATCGTTGTACTGTTGCAAGTTCGCCTTGTCAAGCCGAGATCTCTCAATAACCGTAAATAATTCTCTATTTTCCACAGCTCAGAGGGAGAGATCCGGCGAGCCGAGGGGACCGGTATATGTTGGTAAATTTTGAAGATGCTCCGTTCGGGATCAAGGTAGAATCTGCTTTCGGGTCATGTCCAGCTTTACATTGCGCAGATTGACTGTCCTCCCATCGCTCCACCGCCTTGTGATCAATTGTTGTAGAGAAAATCTCCAGGAGGAGCTTTCATACCCCTTTTAAAACATGGCCGACATTTTGTTTCAGTGCGAGCAGCAAGGAACTCTGGGTGTTATTTATACAGAGAGGTGATATGAGGGAGGGAGGGGGGGAGGAGGGGTGACAGACAACTAGCCTACTTTAGTTGAGAGAAATTTGCCGCTTTTGTCGCCGAACACGCTGCGACTTTGCGACATCGTCATGTGTGACCCAGGCTGGTTTCACCACAGCAGCAGAGACGGATCAAGGTCTCTGGCTGCTGCGCTGATCTTCATCCCCTATAAATATAATCACACATTCACGTTTGGGCTGAAAATAAAAGTTATTTAAAGTAGTTTAGTGATCAGATCAGTGGCTTTTATTAATCAAGTGTTTTGTTTTGTCCATAAAGGCTGGGTGGAAGGAGAGCCACGCCATATTCATGACAGAGCTGAAGAACCTCCAGGCTACTGGACTCACTACTTTTGGACAGTCCCTGAGGACATCTTTTGACTTACTCAATCTCAATAGATTAGTGACTGGCATAGACAACTATGGACAGGTATGTAGTCCCCAGGAAATGTACTAAACACACTCACAACCCCACTCCCCTGCCCCAGTCATACAAGCATCTACTACCCAAACTGTTCCCACGCCTCTGCAGTCACACACAAACACAAGCTACAAAAGAAGCAGGAACTTATTATAAATCCAGTGTTTCATGCTATAATTTTAAAATCTGTGGATGCAGGTTGCTAAAGGGCTAATCTCATATGCACCAGATTACATTTCTGAAACAAAAATTCACTACAGTTTAATCTAGCATGTCCCTGTCAACTCTTTATTGTTCTAAGTTATTGTCTTCTGACACATGGATACAGGACTGTTATGAATTTGGAGAATTAATATATTTCATCCAAATTAAATGTGCAGAATACAAGTTTCATAATGAATGTTAAAATAGTTGTAATCCTACTGAACACTGGTGAACTTGTCCACTTTGGGGATTTAACCCCTTAATGCCGAGTGTTGCAAATTTGCATCAAACTGCTTCTGCTCCAAATGCAACCATAATACCGTCCATAATTCTCCACTGCCCAGTGATGCATTTCCAACACATTCCTGTATTTTTGTCAATTTTTTTCTCAACTTAATTTAGCATCTAGTTGTAAGCAAAAACACAAATGAATATTTTTTTCCATATTTGGAAATAAATTCAGGCATTAAGGGGTTAATCTTACACCTCAGCCTAACTTTTAATCAAATTCTCCTTTTATATTTAGGAAAATCTACTGTTTCTCTAAGTGGAAAATTTTCATCTTTTCCACTTAAAAGTCAGCAGCACTGAGATCAGTTTCACTGAGACATCAGAATAATTAAGATTTTTCTAAGGAGAAAAATAACTTTTCAGAGAGAATAAGTTTTTATTTCTGAGTCTGATAACGTTCCCAGTAGAACAGACAAAAATCACAGTTTTCAGTGAACTTTATGTTGGTTTCACTCCAAACTCACCAAGCCCAAAATCTGCAAGCAATTCAGCGTTTCAGGCTAGGTTCCAGCGAATGTGCCCGATGACATCATTGATTTAGTTAGTAGTTTGTGATTTGGTTGTAGCTGCTCAAAGTGAAGCCATATGAGGTTGTTTACAGTGTAGACGGCTATTTTAAAGCTTATCTGAAACGAGTCAAAGTCTTTCATCACATTTCCCACCGTTTAGTCAGATGAAACGGAGGCTTTGCTTTCATATGTTTTCACTGGAAAAAGGAACAAAAAGTGGGTCACGGGACATGCAACACCTCAGTATATCCTGTTTGTTCTGTTTAGGGGAGAGACGTCATTATTGGTGTTAACCTTCACTTCATAGCTAGTTTACTCCATAAGTTTTACAGTCTGGGCTTTTATTTGGAAGTGTAGCGGACTAAACCATTTCCTGTGTGATAATTGGAAGATCCCCTCCACTTAGGGGAATGCAAAACACACCGCATGTATAATGCATGCTGCACACTCTGAGTGACACACACACACACACACACACGCACACACACACACACACACACAGCTGAAGCCAAGGTCAGGGTTAGTGTGTTCTCTGGTGACCTCTAATGACAGGTTGATTTGACAATAATTATAATTTGATAACCAGCTCTCTCCGTCTCCTTTTCCCAACCTGAGGAGGTCGTTTCTGCTTGGTTACATTTACCAGGAACCAGGTTACCTATTATGTCCTTAGAAAACACTTGAGCGCTCGTTGTGACGGGGCTGTAATTACACCTCAACTCAGCTTTTTATTATAAACGATGCTGCTTGTTTCTGGGAGGCAGATTATTCTAGCCTGGCAAGCCATCCTATATATGTGAATATATAAACTATATAAACTTTGCAAAGCAAGAATTTGGTCTAGTTCACTAGGCTAAGATAATTCCTCAGCAGCATAAGTTTCTTCTGTGGTTTTAGGCAGCAGTTATTGTTTTTAAATGTCCTTTGAGGCATATTTATTCATCAGTGATGCTGACTTAGACGTGTGGAGCTTTCCATCATTTCTGGTTTCTTTAGTGTGAAGCTAATTCTGCTAGCTTGGAACCATTTTTCAACACACAGTAAAACGTTAAAGATGAGTTTGGTGTGAGGTTAACGGAGAGCCCTTATGGATCCTGAAGATGTTCGGCAAAGATTTACAGTCAAACTTGGATCAGTACCAACACAGTTGTTACCTTTCCTTTTTATTTCATTTTCTTTCCTGAGGTTTATCCTCGCCCGGGTTTTAATTGTTTAAAGTGCTAAAGAGCAAGAAAGTGAGACGACAGTTTAGTAAGCCTGTGGGGACGATACTGTGTCTCTGTCTATAACAGCGCTCTGCAACCTGCTGTTCTGGAGCCACAAGTAGCTCTTTGGACCTTCTACAATAGCTCTTAATAACTTTGGCTAGACATGATCAAACTAACTCATGTTAGTAATTATAGATATAATGAAAAGTGCATATTTAAGCAGCTTTACAGCTGTTTTCATGGAATCATTGAACTGACTTTTAACAACAGAATGACACTAAAAGTACCATAAAAGTCCATTTTTTATTTATTATTTTTCTCTCGATTTTAACACTAAACATTGATAATGACAAATCTTATAGCAGATATTTAGAAAAAAAACTGCTTTTGACTTTGTCCTCTTAAGAACCTTTTCCCAGTGTCCCTAATCCTCTTCTGTAGTTATCAAAAATGATGTTTTTAATAAGGTCCTGTAACCATTTTGACTGAACTGAGAGGAAAATGTATCTTTGGATAGAAAAGGCTGCAGACTGCTGGTCTACAGTAACAAAGAGCCTTCCAAGCGTATGAGATAACTCTCCCTAGGGAGATAAAGAGGGGTGAGGTAAAGGGGGAGACAGCCGGGGAGGTAATCCTGACCCTCATCAGTCTAGAGACCAATCAAATAGAGGGGGGACGGCACATGTTCATAAATGCTAGTTTAATAATTGGATAGCATACATTTTATTCAGTCAGTGTTTATAAAATAACCTTTTAATACAAACCTGTTAGATAACCCATAAATGGTAAATGGCCTGTATTTGTATAGCGCCTTCTTAGGGTTCTACAACCCCCCAAGGCGCTTCACAACACAATCAGTCATCCACCCATGCACACACACATTCACACGCTGGTGGGGATGAGCTACGATGTAGCCACAGCTGCCCTGGGGCGCACTGACGGAGGCGAGGCTGCCAAGCACTGACGCCACCAGTCCCGCCGACCACCACCAGCAGGTAAGGTGGGTTAAGTGTCTTGCCCAAGGACACACAGCAGCATTCTCTGGCCGGAGCCAGAATTGAACCTGCAACCTTCCGATTACTAGACAACCCGCTCTACCTCCTGAGCTACTGCTGCCCTATAATAATATAAAATCATTCAGTAGAGGCTCCTGTTCTGAGAGGACACGACACGTGGAGATCAAAAACCGTCTGGCCGTTCAGCCTGAACACAAACTCATCAACATGCTGAGAAAGTTCTCGTTATGAAAGGATTTTAGGGATGGAGGAGAGCAAAAAAATTAGGTTGTCATGGTTACCTACAGAAGAGCAGATCATCTCCTGCTCTGTTTACTTTGAGTTGTGTGGACAGATTCATCATCGAGCAGAAAATGAGCCCACAGGTAGAGTCTAGAGAGAGCGGCCCACTTCCATCAGTAATCTCTCTCTGCTGTCAGAACAGGACGGCCTTTGTGATGTCACTGACCGCAGCCGGCCGCGGCGGCGGCACAACTAGTCAGGCTGCTAACTCGCCGGGTTGTTGTGTGGCTCCCGTGAAGATTTCATAAGGCTGATGCAGAGATAAACAGTCCTGCTCCAGATTCTCTCCACCGGTGTGGAGGTCATGAAATATTCTGAGCTTCAGCAGAAAAGAGGTGTCATCTACTCGTGTCCTTCTGAGGATGGAGTGAACATTTAGTGAAGGTGCACAAAAAAAAGACCTGGATGGAATCATCTCTAAATGATCTATTTGTGTCTATGCTATTAATACACCCATATTATATCTATTATAGCTTAGCTTGTTTGTTAGCACTGCTAAACTTGGTTTTTCTCAGATTTATGAGGATTTTTTCTTTTTAGTCAGTATTTATTTAAATCTTCAAACTTTATTGCAATTTTTTTTGTGCCTAATTTATTTTGTTTGATTTAAATCTTAATATCTTAAAACTAGAATTAACTTCTTTATCATGCATCTAATTAACTCTGAATTTGTTCTCTTTTTTTGAAGGGAAGGAATCCTTTTTTCCTTGAACCGGCCATCATTATCGCCATCAGCGATGGCAACAAGTTGACCAGCAGCAGCTCTGTGCAAGACGAGGTCAGTGGAGAACGGCCCTGGTGTTCTGATGGCGTCTGATAACTTTAATGACTTTAATTACAAGCTGCTAACATTTAGGTTTAAGGTTTAAAAAAACAAGCACATTTTAAAAATTGTCTAATTTTATCAGTGCTGTTGGTTTTATTGCATTAAATTAGCAGTTTTGTAGACAGTTTTTGATTAATGGCCGGTTTGATGAGTTTATATTTGAAAAAGAAAGTCACAACTTTCTGTGCCTCTGCCCTGCAGCTCCACCTGCCCCTGACCACCCCGCTGCCGGGCAGCGAGCTGACCAAGGAGCCCTTCCGCTGGGACCAACGTCTCTTTGCTCTGGTGCTGCGTATCCCTGGCAACGCCTCGGTAGAGACTGAACCCCTTGGTGGCGTCCCACCTGATGATTCTCCGATCACACCCATGTGTGAGGTCACTGGAGGTTGGTTTTTGGGTTTTTTGGCTTATAGAGGTTGTTCTTTTTTATTTTTTAAATGTAATGATTTGTGGAACTCCTCTGTTCCTTCTACACCTATAAAGGTCATAACTGCTTCACCACATCCAAATTTACCAAATGTTTCCAACAATGTTTTTTTCTATCGCTGCCATAAACGGATGTAATTAAGCGATTATTATAGAAAAATATATTTGATTAAGTAGTGAGTCTAAATGCTACAGCCGAGCCTTGTGGGGCGTGCTGGGACAGGCTCCACGCAGTACTACCAGCACATCAAAACAGCTGTTGATTAAACACATTCCACCAAACAGCAGATGAGTCATTTGTCAGAACAAAATGGAAAATGAACGAATCATGAATCAGTTTGTTGCAGAATATAAAAAAATAGCAGGAATTAAATGTCTAAGCAGCAGTTTTCTGTTGTAGTGGAGAACAGTCTGAGGAACTCCTCCTGGGGCCTCATGGAGGAGTTTCGGGTTTATGGAATATTCTTTGGTACTCTGTGTTGATTATGGTTGGAGGTTTTTCCCGTGTGGCTCAGGACTGAAACAGCAACAACTGCTGCTCTGTGATCAACACCAAGAATATCCCATAAACCACATTAGTGAATCTCTGCATGATGCTGGGAAAAATTTACATTGGGATTTTTCTGTGATTTCAAACAGTATGGGAACTTTCAACAGATGACTTGAACAGTTACGCTGCACTCCTGCCATCTTGGTGACTATTAACCTGTTTGTGTTTTACGTACCGCGGGTGCTAAACGACATTCTTCTGGGTCAAAACAGCATTTTTTTGCAACATGAAACAAATGGCCTGTATTTGTATAGCGCCTTCTTAGGGTTCTACAACCCCCCAAGGCGCTTCACAACACAATCAGTCATTCACCCATTCACACACACATTTACACACTAGTGGGGATGAGCTACATTGTAGCCACAGCTGCCCTGGGGCGCACTGACAGAGGCGGGGCCTGCCGTACACATAACTGTAGATGCAGTTAAGACTTTAGTTGAACCAGCCAGAAATGCAGATATTTTCTTGTTCACTGTTCAAAGCCTCTTATCATTGACAGAACAGAGCCATGTTGAACAAAAATGGTCTTTTTACGTCCACAAGGGTCGAATTAATGTCTTCCAATAAAGTAGTTAGTCCACAATAAGTCTTACGTCCACAAGCCGTCATAATAAACTGCTGAAAACCTTCCAAATTTCCTTTTGATGCGTCTCTTTGTTACAAAGTTTCGTTAGCATCCTCACATTAGCTTCAAACCGACCCTGATGGGAACTTTTGATCAACATCGTTGAGCTCATTTACCTCCGCAGTGATGTGGCTATTGTTCACACGACATTGTGATGTTGATGCTGAAACATAACACCGTGCTGCTCTAATTAGATGAACGTCTGATTCAAGATGGCCGATATTAGCAAACGCTAACACGGTTTTACAGATGCTAAGCTAAACATGTTGGTAACAAATATGGCTGCTACTACAGACCGAGCTTTGCCTAGACTGTTGATACTAGCTCCCTTGTTGGTTGAAGCAGAAAGCTGTCCATGCTGGTCCTGGTTCTGCTAGAGTTGATCTTAAGGAACACACACACACACACACACACACACACAGCAGACTCATCTTCCTGTTGTCCCTCAGTGCTGCTAACAGCTGACAGGAAGAACCCACCAGAACAGCGCCGAAGGCGGTTTAAGATGACCACGAGCTCTCACACAGTCATGCTGCTGAATACAGAACATGACACAGCTCCATTGTCGGCGCTGGTCCACAGTTACATTCCTGCTGATGGCAGACCTGACACAAAGCCGCGGCCCATTGAAAGGAGATGTGAATGGGTGCACAGCGGGGTCACTGAAGGTCAAGTGGGAGTCTTCATACAGCTGGAACTTGGATTAATCAGTCTGCATCTCTTATGTGATCGATGCTGTGGCTAATAGGTTATGACAGGCTCTCTGCAGACACGTTTCATGCAGTTATACCATTTACATGTACTACTTCTACCTGTGAAGGCCTGATGATGCTCCAAGTTCTACCTTTTACATTTACATATCTGTAGGGTGAGGGACTGAGAACGGACCGCTCAGTCAAAGATTCTGACCTTTTTCTGAGATTAAAGCAGTTTTCTGCAAACATGTTTCCATGAAAGGATCCATGAGTGTCACAAACTGGTGATCATCTTAATTTAATCACACATCACTGAGCTTCTTCACAGCTCAGGTTTGTTTTCAGCTCCGTGTGTGTTTGTGTGTGTTGCAGGACGTTCCTACAGCGTTTTCTCCCAGCGCATGTTAAATCAGTGTCTGGAGTCTCTGGTGCAGAAGATCCAGAGTGGAGTGGTGATAAACTTTGAGAAGACGGGGCCTGACCCGCCTCCACTCGAAGGTAAGCGACGCGTCTGTTTCAGTAAATCTTACAAATGACTAGCGGAGAGTCTCCTCCCACGCGGCATCTGTCTGAGAAAACGAGGAGCTCTTCTCCCACGAGGCTTTCATCTCGTCTGAGCTTCACTTTTCTTTGGTTAAACACAGCTGGTGAACATGTGCACTCATCTCTAAACCTTCATTAATCTGAAGTAAACATCCTCTTTATGCTCCTGAGCAGACGCTCCAGCCGAGGCGCTGAAGTCCGGCCCCCAGCCCTGGCACTGCTGTCACAAGCTGATCTACGTCCGACCCAATCTGAAGACGGGCGTTCCCATCGGCCACTGGCCCATCCCAGAGGCCTTCTGGCCAGACCAGAACTCTCCAACACTAGTAACACGAACACAAACACAGCTTGTTGGTGCACGTTTCTGTACTCTAACCACTCTCTGGCTTTACCAACACAGCCCCCCCGCTCAGCCCACCCCCAGGTACGGTTCTCCTGCGCGGACGCCGAGCCCATGGTGATCGACAAGGTTCCCTTCGATAAATACGAGCTGGAGCCTTCGCCACTAACGCAGTACATTCTGGAGAGGAAGTCCCCCCACACCTGCTGGCAGGTACGCCGCCCGTCCGGGCAGAATCTGGATTAATCCGTGTTGATCTGACAGATGAGCTTTTCTCCTCTAACCTTTAACACATTTTTCTGATGGACCTCTCTGCTCCTGTTTTCATGTATTTATCTGTGTCTGTTAGCTGAGGTGACACGTTTACAGTAATTAGATGCACCGTTCCCACGGCGATGATGCAGACGACAAGGATCAGATTTATATCACGGTTTATTTTTTATTGGTTTAAGAGATTCGTGTTGAGGGTGCGTCCAGATTATAATGACTTGTATGCAGGCTGTTGCTTTGTTCTGTTTAGTGACGCCTCCCAGTGGCTGGCTGAGGTCTAGGGGACCAGTTCTTAGTGTGATGATGTTTGAGCTGGTCCTAGCCCGTTGTTTTGGTGCAACAGCTCATTGTCACATCAGATTATACATTTTTTAAACCCCTTCATGAAAAAAGATGAAGAGTTTAAACTTTTTGTTTGTCCTTTAGGTGTTTGTGAGCAACAGTGCCAAGTACAGTGACCTGGGTCAACCTTTTGGGTACCTTAAGGCCAGCACAGCTCTCAACTGTGTCAACCTGTTCGTGATGCCCTACAACTACCCCGTTCTCCTGCCTCTTCTGGGTACCGCTCCACTCCCCTTCTGCCATGCTCTCACTCCGTTTCTTGCAGAAATGTTTCACTATTTTACATTCTAATGTCATAATTTACTGTCTGATGATTCTCTGATTGCATTTCTTTTGTTTTGAAGATGACTTGATAAAAGTGCACAAGTTCAAGCCGACCCTGAAGTGGCGTCAGTCCTTTGAGAACTACCTGAAGACCATGCCTCCTTATTATATTGGGGTTGGTGGACTCAGCCTTGCTAATTTATTCTTTTATTTGAGGGAACGCTTCTAAAACGTCACATTTTCTTTTCTACCTTCCCTCCAGTCCCTTAGGAAAGCTCTGAGAATCATGGGAGCGCCGAACCTGCTGGCTGATAACATGGAGTACGGGCTGAGCTACAGCGTTGTTTCCTATCTGAAGAAACTCAGTCAGCAGGTTTGTTGTTTTCCTGATGTATTCACTCTTTGAATTAAAACGTATTTGTAGTTCATTTATAACACCTCATTTGCTCACGTTTTCTAGACAAAAATTGAGTACGACCGCCTGATATCCTCCATTGGTAAGAAACCCCCTCCAGAGCCTGGCATCAAGGTCCGCTGGCGAGGCGGGGGCATCTCTTTAGCCCAGCGCAGGGACTTCATCCAGCAGCTGCAGAGTCTCTCAGGAGAGGCGCCGGCTCTGCCCATGGAGCTCAACCCCAAAGAGTTTCAGGGCTTCCACCTGGCGCTGCTCAACAAGGTACGAGTTCGTCTCACTGGCTCATCGATCGGTGTAGCGCTAAAAGCTCGTTGTGACTCTCGAATACCAACGACTAAATCGTAGCTCAGCTGTAGCTGTTTTTGTGTTTTGTTAGGCCAGTTGCAGCCATCTTGTTATTCACTCGTTACTTTGAGAGTTTTATCCAAACAGGTGTCCACATTAGCTGCTTAAGCTAGTGGGCATGTGAGACGGTGCAGGTTTAGTGGTACGGCATTGTTTGTTTTTGGAAAATACGAGCGCGGCCCTAAAGTTCTTTGGTTTGGGTTAGATACCCTGCAGAGAGGAGGGGTGGTTCTCACAGATGTTTACATGTTTTTGTGAGCTTGTACTAGTGCGTGGAAGCTTCTTCTCACATCCTCTGTTTTCCCTTTCCTCCTGTCTTCTGCTCTCAGGGCTTGAAGCCGCAGAGCTTCAGAAATCCCTACGACATCCCCCGGAGCCACCTCCTCGACCAGCTTAGCCGAATGAGGAGAAACCTGCTCAACACCAGTGTCTGCACTCTAAGAGGTCAAGACTCTGGTAAGAAGGCTTTCCACACCTCCTTTATTGTGTGAAAAACAAAAAGTCACTAATAATTGTTGCTGCCGCGTGTGCAGACCAGCTCCACAGTGTGCCAATCGCCCAGATGGGAAACTATCAAGACTTCCTCAAAGCTGCCCCCCAGCCGCTTCGAGATGCAGATCCTGAGCAGCCCAAACGTTTGCACACGTTCGGAAACCCCTTCAAACTGGACAAGAAGGTACGTCCCGCCCACTCGACAGGAATAAAACTGATCTTTTACTCCAGAAAGATGAAGCTGACCCGACTTTTCTCACAGGGTATGATGATCGATGAGGCGGACGAGTTTGTGACCGGCCCTCAGAACAAGGGCAAGCGACCAGGAGACAACAACAGCAACATGCCCGGCGGGGGTCCAAAGAGACGTCGCTGCATGTCCCCTCTGCTGCGTCTGGGCCGGGCCTACACGCCTCCGGTATCGCCCTCTGCCAGCCCCCGACACTCATCAGGTAGGATCAGAATCTAACCTAATGACCTCCAAAAGTAGATGAAATAAATAAAGTCATCTCTTCAATCTCCTGCTCCATAGAAATGGACATAAATGATGGTTCACCAGAATCTGACCTGATCATTAACCACCTAAACCAGAACCACTATGGGTCAGACAGCAGCTCTGACTTGGAGATGGACCTCCACGCAGGACCAGCAGACCTCCAGGAGAACCACACCTCTGATGAGGCTCAGGTCCTTCGGCACATAGATGATGATGATGATGAGGAGGAGGAGGAGGAGGAGGAGAGCGGGCAGCAGCGTGCTGGCGAGCTTCTGCCCGGCATCGAGGGAGAGGTGGACAGGGCTCTGATAGGGGACCCGCCCCCCCGCTTCCTGTCCCCATCCGCCCTGAAGAAGCACATTCACACCGAGACGACAAAAGTCAACAACGAGCTGAGGACGCTCATCACCAAGGAGATCAGGAAACCTGGCAGACGTGTGTAGATTTATTCACCAAAGACGTTTTCAGCACTTCCTGGGTGACTAATCCTAAAGCTCTCATCGATACAAGTTTGTTCTTCTGCTTGTTTTGTTTCAGACTATGAGAAGATCTTTCTTCTCCTGAAGCAAATCCAGGGAACTCTGGACACGCGGCTCATCTTCCTCCAAAACATCATCAAAGAGGCGGCCAGGTACAGAATTCTTATTTCCTGTGATTTTAAATCGGCTACGAGCAAAAAGATCAAATTTTGGTTAAGAAGCAACTAGTTTGACGATCTTAGAAAGAAATCCTGTTTCCAGGAGACAAGAACGTGAATGTAGTCATGAAAATGGATAAATGATGCTTCAGATTATGTAAAAATAAATAAAATAATAATTTTCAGAATTGGAGTTACAGTGCAGGACTGAAGAGCTAACAGCTAGTCCGAGCGTTGTTTAATGACTCCAGTCCCCAAAATGTCACAGAGGTTCACGCAGCTGCAAACCTTCAGACTTTTCACAACTAAAACAACTCCTCCTACGTTTTTGTCCCTCCTACAGTGCTGGAGTGCTTTAGAGGTTAAACGTTTGTTGTTTCCTCTCTTCAAAGGTTCAAGAAGCGTGTTCTGATCGAGCAGCTGGAAAACTTCCTTGAGGAAATCCACAACAGATCTAATAACATGAACCACGTGGACTCGCTCTGAGACCAGCGGAGCCCAACCCCCCACCCCCACCCCCCTAAAGCCCAAATACGAGGTCCCCTTGACGAGACAGAATCCAGCCCAGGAGCCACGGCCGCTTCAGCCAACCTGTTATTTGATCTGTCTGCGTTGGTTCATACTCGCCCATCACCAAAGGCAGTTCTGACCCTGGAGGATGTTTCAGAAATGAACAGGAAGTGATGACTGCTGCAGGTGAAGCCTATGCAACGAGATGATCTGTTGGAAGTCTGATTGCAGCTGCTTTCCGACCCTCTCCTCGGTAACTCACATGGTCACGGTTTTCTAAAGTGTCTCCCAAATGGAGATGATCAAACTCTCCTGGAGGGGACCAGAGGGCAGCTGCAGCCTGGAAACATGTTAACTTTAGTTTTTGTGACAATGTGGTCGAGAGAGTTCTGTCTGAGAGGTGTGTGTTTTCTGATAACTCAGGGTCAAAAAGGATCCATTGAACAATATTTTCCTCTTCATAATCCTTTTCCTTCGCTCACGTTGGGTCTTAAGTTTTGGACGTTTGAAGAACGAGTTTGTTATGATGGTTAAAACGGACTATTACACTCCAACTGGAGCACTCCACCACTTGGCTCTTAAATGTTTGGATTCAGCGTTTAATTTCCTCACAAAGTGAACAGTTTTCATTCCCTCTGGGGAAAATGAGAGAGTCAAAAGTGGACGTTCCACCTGAACCCTGTTGTAGGTTTTCAGCAAGATCAGTGCAACGTAAAACCCTGAATGTTTAGTGCTAAGTGTTGCAAAAGCAGGGAGGAAAAAAGCTCAGGAACTGATATTAATGCATCAGCAATAACATCGAAGCCCCGCCCCCTTCACCTTTCACTTTATTCAGCCTGAAGCGGCTGATATGCAACGCAGGCGGTCTTCTGCTGGACCGATGAGACGAGGACGTGGCTGCTGCCAAACTACTCCACCCCCGCCCAGATCGTCCCTCTGCCTCAGCCACGAATCTCAAACCAACTTCTTGTCACTTTTCCATCGATGCACTTGTGTAAATTTGAGAATTCTTATTTAATGTAATTTAAAATGGAAATCTACCTTTTTGTTGCTATTTTTAAATATTTGGGTAGAGCTTGTTCAGCGTTCTCAAACCTACACAAACTCCTCTAAAGGCCCCATTTTCCCTCCCTCCCTCTTTGGACAGGGACCAAAATCTGCCATACTTGTCTTTATTTGTGAAGAGGCCGCTACCAAAAGAGTATTTTGAATACACTGTAAAGATGTAAATAACCCTAGAGTACTATTTAAAACGATGTTCAGTGTAAAATGGCCTTTTTGTAAGTATTTCCATGAATAAAATTTCTATTTTACACTGTGAAGGGCCATGTAAATAAAGTGTTCCATAAAGATGTGACTCTGTGGGTTTTTGATGTTTGATCATGTTTTTAAAAAAAACTGGTGTCCCGCCCAGTTATCATGCTAGAGTTTAACTTCACACAGTCAGTCTGCACGCAGGAGTTACTCTTGGCTACTAAAACACTAAATTTGTCATTTTTGCATTAGTGTGACCTGGTGCAGATGTGCACCGTTCCATTGCTAGCAGATGGGCAAATAAGACACCCAGAAGAGTAAAAACATTAAAATTTTATTTACAGACATGTACAAAAATATTGTCCCTCTTCCCGAAAAGTTAATAGATCCTCCATTTGGTCCACAAATAAATACCTGTAGTGAAATATGTTGGTGTAGGAGTGTGCTAATGGGGGTGTGACGATGGTAAAGAGCGTTATATTCCTTGGTCAACAGGGTACATCACCCGGCCCATGAATAAGATGGATCCTGAAATAGGAACACAAACATCAGTTTAGAGAAAATTCATTCATTCTGTTTTTTTTCTACGTTTTTACATTTATTTTGTGGGACTAAACCTCTCCAGCTAATTCTGATGGTTGTTGTTCCTTCTTACATCCACTAGAGGGCACCGTGTCCGTAATGTTTAATCATAATCTGCACACAGCTCTTCAATTTAATAAAGCATTTATAGCCAAGAGCTGCATGTCTGCATAGTTCTGTACTAAATCTCTGGAATGTTAGAAATAAAGAAAATAATTTCTATGCAATGTTTTAAAAATGTGTTAAATGTGCTTTTTGCTATGATGAGAAACACAAAATATAAAACAGATACCTGAGTTAACCTGTCTGAGTAGAAAAAGGAATGGCCGGTCCGCCTTAAAAACAGGAGCACGGGATCGTTTGTGTAGCACCATAGCTGCAATAAAAAATACATGTTTATAATATTCTTTTCTGTGTTTTTGATCCATGAGTTGTAGCTCACCAGTTGCAGCAGCTGCCTTCGTCCCCTCCTCTGTGACTTCTACTCTCACTTCATGAAAGGCATCAGACACATAAAGACCCTCCTCCACTGCAGGAAGTGAGACCTGTCAGTTCTCAGAGGAGCTGCAGCAGTAACCGATCAGGTCTCTGCTTTATTGATGAACTCACCTGATATTCCAGTGAAATCTGCCGTTGTTGGGTTGAAGGCGTCACTGATGCCCATCTCAGGAAGCACCGACCTCAGGTTGAACTTGTTCTGCATTCTGAATCTGCAGACACCAGAGATAACGGGGTTTGTGCTAGGTTCCTGTTTTAATTCTGAGTCAACCCTCAAAAAGAATATCTCAATCAGATCCATATACCAGGTATGCAAACTTCACCTGGGCAGAAATATGTCCATCTTGGTTCTGCGCAGGCCTGTGTCCCAAGTTGCCAGCTGCCGAGCAGAGAGCTGGGACTCCAAAGAGGAGAGCGCATTTTTCCTCTCACTGGGAAGGACCACCTGCAGGTTCAGGACTCGGCCCAGGTACGGCAGCTCCAGCACCGTGTAGCGCTGGTCAGAGGCTGTTCTGAACTGACCTGCTGGCAAGTTTGAAACTCATTGAAGTGAAAAATTTCTGATCATTTTCTCTGATGTATTTAGTCATCATGAATATATATGTAGACTTTTCTTTTCAAAAAGATTTTTAATCTCTATGTCTTCTACGGATGGATGGATGGATGGATGGATGGATGGATGCATGGATGGATGGATGGATGGATGGGTGGGTGGGTGGATGGATGGATGGATGGATGGATGGATGGATGGATGGATGGATGGATGGATGGATGGATGGATGGATGGATGGATGGATGGATGGGTGGATGGATGTGTGGATGGATGGATGGATGGATGGATGGATGGGTGGATGGATGGATGGATGGATGGATGGATGGATGGATGGATGGATGGATGGATGGATGGATGGATGGATGGATGGATGGATGGATGGATGGATGGATGGATGCATGGATGCATGGATGGATGGGTGGATGGATGTGTGGATGGATGGATGGATGGATGGATGGATGGATGGATGGATTCTTACCAAAGCTGACCTCTGCTGCCTGATACATCATGGGCACCTTAATGGTGCTGCCATCAGAGAGGGCAAAGGGCAGGTTCTGGGTGTTGGTGAACATAAACTGCTTCTGCCAGACACCCCTAAACGCCACCGTGTTGACCAGCGCCACCTGCAGCCGGTGTCCCCACCAGAGAGCTTCTGCCTGGGCCTCGCCTGAGCCCGATAGCTCTCCACTACTGCTTCCTGAGTGGAGGGGCCATGACTCATCTAAAATAAGAAAAAAACATATTAGGCTACACCTGCTCATTTGCATACAAGGTTAAAGGTTAGATGACAAGATAAGAGATACAGAGAAATAAAAACACTCATGCAGGGTTGCCAACTTTTACAAAAGCCATGGAGTGAAATTTTCTTTATTTTAATTTTTATATCCGTGTGTGTGTGGTGGGGTGGGGGGGTGGGGGGGATTAGGTTTGGCAAATTAGGAAGCTTATAGCATACAGGTGGCCAATTCTCACAGACAATATATTTTGCTAATGTTACATACTGTCTGTGTTTATGTTGGACTGCTCTAACATAAATACATTATCTATTGGAAGGTTACTACAGCTTTGTTGTGAATAAAAGTGATTTGGAAATTGTTTTTTTGTACCTTCATTTGTTATTTAAAAATTTAGTTATTAAAAAAAATCTACTATTTTGCTCTTTAAACCATATAATTATTAGAAAACTTTGTAAAACTTTGTAACCAAATATACTTATTTAACATTACCTATTACCATGACCTAATTGAATTTATTAAGAGTAAAATCCCTACCGTGGATAAAGTTTCGCCCTGTGGCCGCCAGAGGGCGTATGATCTGACATGTTTGTAGTGCTGTTAGCTAGCTGCTGCTAGTTCCTGCTTTAGCTTGTTGATTTATTCTTGTTGAACACAGGTAATTAAAATAGATTTATTAAGTTTTAGTAGGTAAGTAGTTTAAATAAGTGAAGATGCTCTGACTTTCCCGTTTTATAATTTTACTAAGCTACGCTTATTTTAAACCCGTAGTAATTTTAAGTTGTGTTTTATTTTGAAGGAATTTACAGGAAGTGCTAGTGCGTAATGTATTTTTTTAGCTTTATCAACGTTGCCTGCTGTAGCCTCTTTTGTCCGCTAGAGGGCGACAAAATCCTTAATCTCGAAAGTGAATTGATTTCTCCTGTTTACATCCACTTGACCTAAATAATACATATCAACCCCTTATAGACAGAGTATGTGGGCATCAATCAAATTAAATGACAAAAAGTAAAAAAAGAACTGCACTTCTATTCTGTTACTGGTCACTTATATGGTGTATATTTATTTTTAGTAGTTTATATTAATTGTGATACGCAAATACATTAATGCTTTTCCTGTTTGAAATAAATTATGGATACCCCCCAAAAAAAAGAAAAAAAAGGAGCAATGTCTTTATCAATGTCTGACTGTGTTTATTAAATGCAGTTAGGAATTTATTGATCTTCAAACTAAGAACTAATAGTTTTATATCTGACATGTTTGATTAGAATCTAAAAATGTTTGCTGGTAAAACTTTGTAATTAAATATATTTATTTGATAATACATAATTAATGATCTTATCTGTCTACCGTGGCTTTAGTTTTGCCCTGTGGCCGCAAGAGGGCGTATGATCTGACATGTTTGTAGTGCTGTTAGCTAGCTGCTGCTAGTTCCTGTTTTAGCTCGTTCATTTATTCTTGTTGAACACAGATAATTAAGATACATTTATTGAGTTTTAGTAGTTAAGTAGTTTGTATGAGTGAAGACCATGGTGAAGACGTACTGGCTTTCCCGTTTTTAGACTTACTTTGCTACGCTAATTTTAAATCCGTAGTAATTTTAAGTTGTATGTTGTATTTTGAAGGAATTTACAGGAAGTGCTAGAGAGTTATGTCTTATTTAGCTTTATGAACGGTGTCTGTAGTAACATCTTTCGTCCGCTAGAGGGCGGAAAAAATCTGGCGGTCAAAGGGCGAAACTAAATCCACGGTACATTTAGGCAGTACCGCGGGAAGTAGGGGTGCTGGAGGGGCTGCAGCACCCCCTGCTGGTGACCTCAAATATTTATTTACCACTATGGCAAAAAAGCGGGTTTTAGACTTTTTTGGGAAGCCTCGAGAAAACAAAAGGAGATGCAGCAACAGTGAGTTCTGGGGTATATTGTCATGTATCCGGTCCAAGATAGTGCATTGACAGTTTATTTGCAGTTTATTTTGTGCTTTTTATTGTATTTCAGAGACTTTTTAACACGATCATTCTCCTCCACCTCTTCGTGCACTCACCACCTCTAAACACACGTTTACCATCATTTCCGTCCACGAATAAAACGCTTGTTGCATATCTTTATAGTCCTCCAGCCACGGGACCACACTGNGATCCACTTGGGTTCGTAGCTCCATTCATACTGCTCGGTAGACAGATCCTTCAAGAGCTCTGTAAGGACAAAGTAAGCTGGGATGAAGACCTCCCAGAACACCTTTTACCTCAGTGGCAGTCATGGCTCAGGGATTTACCTCACCTGGCAACACTCAAGATTCCACGAAGCTATAAACCACCAGTCTTTGACAAGGCCAAACTGTATGAGCTTCATAGCTTTTCAGATGCGAGTCTCAATGGATATGGTGCTTGCTCATATCTCAGAATAGTAAGCGAAACAGGAAAGATTAGTTGTTCACTTGTAATGGGGAAGGCAAGAGTTACCCCCAACAAAGTGACTACTATTCCAAGACTTGAGTTGTCCTCCGCTGTGATATCTGTCCGCATTGCTGACGTCCTCAGGAAAGAGCTTGAAATCGAAAACATGAAGGAGTTTTTCTGGACGGACTCAAAGGTGGTGCTCGGCTATGTTAGCAATGATGCCAAGAGGTTTCATACCTTTGTAGCCAATCGTGTCCAACGCATACGATCCAGCACAAACCCAGAACAATGGCGACACGTCGGCTCAGAAAATAACCCTGCTGATTATGCCTCTAGGGGACTAAAGGCAGAGCAGCTTAAAGATTCTTACTGGCTAAAAGGACCTGAGTTTCTCTGGGTAAAAGTTCCCCCACAGAATGAAGAAATGGTGAGAGAGGTTCACTCAACTGATCCAGAACTTCGCAAAACGCATGTTCATGCACTAAAGACAACAGAAACATCCTTTATTGATCGCTTAGCCAAATTTTCTGATTGGTCCAGGATGGTCAAAGCCATTGCAAGGCTGAAGAGATTTGTCAAGGAACTTAAAGGACTTCAGCCAAGAACAAATGAGACAACTTCTCTTGAAGAAAGAAAGGAAGCCGAAGTTCACTTAATCAGGTCAGTGCAAGAGGAGGCCTTCGCAGATGACATTCAAAAACTCAAATCCCATAAAATCCAGTCTCTCAGTAAGCACAGCAAGCTACACAAGCTAGATCCCTTTCTGGATAGGGACAACGTTCTTAGGGTCGGAGGAAGACTATCTAAAGCCGCCCTGCACCATGATGTGAAACATCCAGCCATTCTTCCAAAAAAGTCACACATCTCAGCTCTACTTGTCAAACACCATCATGAGCGCATACAGCATCAGGGAAGAGGAATGACCATGAATGAGTTACGTGCAAATGGACTATGGATTTTAGGATGTGGAAATGCAGTGTCTTCACACATATACAAATGTGTAGCATGCAGGAGGCACAGACGATCAACAGAAGTTCAACAAATGGCAAATCTACCTGAGGAAAGAACAGAGTCTTCTCCTCCCTTTACCTATTGTGGTCTTGACTGTTTTGGTCCCTTTTTGGTTAAAGATGGAAGAAAAGACTTAAAGCGATATGGATTACTGTTCACTTGCTTGTGCTCCCGAGCAGTACATATAGAAGTATTGGACGACTTGACCACAGATGCCTTTATGAACGCATTAAGGACTTTTATTGCTATTAGAGGACCCGTACGTCAACTTAGATGTGATCAGGGAACAAATTTTGTGGGTGCAAGGAGAGAGTTTGCCGAGTTGCTCAGTACAACAGACCAAGCAAAGCAACGAGAAATTGGATGTGAGTTCATCATGAACGTCCCAGCAGCAAGTCATATGGGAGGAATTTGGGAGCGGCAAATCAGAACAATCAGGAGCATCCTAAGTACAATGCTTGACAAATCTGCCAGTAGGTTGGACACCACCACACTAAGAACGTTCTTATATGAAACAATGGCCATAATTAACAGTCGGCCACTAAGTGTTGAGCATCTTAATGATCCTACTGGTCCAGAACCACTCACTCCTAACCACATACTTACTATGAAGTCATCCATCCTTCTTCCTCCACCTGGCCAATTCTGTAAAGAAGATTTGTATCTGCGAAAGAGATGGAAAAGGGCACAGTATCTTGCCAATGAATTCTGGCAACGATGGAAACGAGAGTATCTACTTAATCTCCAACAGCGCCACAAATGGCAACAACCGTCACGGAACTCACAAGTAGGAGACATCGTCATTTTGAAAGATGATAATGCACCAAGGAATGAGTGGAAGCTTGCCAAAGTGGTGGAAGTTCATCCTAGTGCTGATGGGATGGTGCGAAAACTTAAGTTACGTTTCAGTGACACAACAGTTGTTAATGGAAAACCACTTACCAAGGTAACTCACCTTGAAAGACCTGTTCACAAAGTAGTGACATTGATTGAGTCAACTTCAGCCATGTAATGTGACTAGAAATACACACCACATTGATTTATTGTTTTATATCCATCACAAGACTTTTCAAAAATCACCCATTTTTGGCTAATGTGTGATTTGGTGGGAGTGTTAGTGTTTGAGTGTTTACAGTGGATGTGTTTATTAATAAGTTCTGTGAATAAATAAATAAATAAATAATTTTATTTCATAGTTTGTTGATTTAAGTTAAAATTGCATTTAGATTTCATTTGATACAAAATTATAAGTTTATCTGTTTAAGCTACCTTAAAACACTCATTCCTGAACTCTCAAAAGAAGTTGGTGTTGAAGTCACGCGGGAATTGGAAATCCCGCGAGATTGCGCAGAGGCGGCAGAAATCTCAGACTGTAAACACAGAGATATGCAGCGTCTTTTGTTGCTGGAAAGTGAAGCTGAATGAGGTTAAAGGCTAAAGGAACTGGACCAAATTATCTTTAAGGACTCAAGAACCTCTTTTCATGACAAGCAGCCAACGTGGTATATATTTCACTTTGTTCATCTTTGTTTAACACAGCCTAATGTTAGCTTGACTTGTATTCTTATTGGTATGCTGTACATTTGGTAATATGTATTTTGCATTCTCTGTATTTCATTTTAAGTTCTTACGGCGTTGTGGCGTGTGCTGTCCTATGATGTTAAGGAATATCAAGTTATGCACGGCTGAAGCTTCAGGAAGACATGCTTGTGAATAAACGCCCGTTTCAAAGAATCCACCTGTGTCTGTGATGTCGTGAAGAGAGCTACAGTAAGAACACGACTGCTTCACGTGGTTAGATGAGATGACAGCCCTGCTCCATCTGCAGCCAACACATCAGATAAGCAAGCATACAGCTCGTCAACAGCATTAAAGGTTACAGCTATTCATTTTTGTCAGAAGCACGTTCTCAGCCCAAAGGAAGCTCTACCACACATTTGATTAAGGTGGTGTGAGGAGGACTGAAAACTACAAATAAGGACTCAGGTTTATGTCTGTGCACAAAGGTTTGGGACAAGTGTTTGTTCGGCAGTGCATGTTTAAGCTTTAAAGATGGACTAAAGTTCAACATTGATGCTAGCATAATTTCTCTGAAGACATTTTGTTCTGAACGTCCCTTTTGAGTACATTAAACAGGTAGAAGAGACAATTTAAGTGGCATTCAAGCCAATTTTATGATCTTGAGTGTTGTTTTCATTCCATTCAGGTTTAATTGTGTTTGATCATTGTGAAATACATGTCTGAAAAGGAAAGGTAATATTCCATTCACAGTGTAAAGTTTTGAATATATCTTCATAGACTTGATATTTCCATGTGTAAAGGTTGAGTCAGACTTACATATCTGTTTAATCGTCAAAACTCTGTTATTTTAGGTCCTTGTAATATACTGTACGGGCAAGGTTTATATCTGCAAATACTCAGCCTAAATTAACAAAGGGTTACAAATGTCTACTGTGATATTAACTGCGCTCAGTATGAATAGAGTTAAAACTCAGTAACAAACCATTTGACGATATACTAAAGTAAACATGACTGATGCAAGTACAGAGACTCCCAGCAAAGTGTCCAAGGCTCACTCTCAAACTAAGCTCTTAAATCTGGACTCAGAAGAAGGGGAAATGTTGCGTAGAAGTGAGAGAACTCGGACCTTAACAGAGAAAGGAAAAGAGCTTCAAGCAGAACGTCTGAAACAAATCAAACGTCGATACAGAATGATTTATGAAAAATGGAGATACAATGCAAGGTTAAGCAAAGAGTTGTTGTCAGGTGAAGCATCTGAAGAAGAATTAAAGGATCTCATTAAGAACGTGGGCAACACCTGTGCTGAGGTTAAACTAGTTTATGAAGAGATACGTCGACTGCAGACCCCAGATACAGACTTAAGGCGCAGAGTTGACACATGTATCTCTCTCTCTGATTTTATTATTCGAAGAGCACAAAATCAACTTGAAGGACAAACACCGGATGATGAAGAAGATGGCTGGCCTGATGTTGGATCAGTCTTAAATTCATCTAGCTCCTTATCAGAGATGCGATCCCTCCTTTCAAAGGATAGCTCCTCGCACTTAACTGAGCTCTCAGTCAAAGCCAAAGAGGCAGCAGCAGAAGCTGCTGCATCACAAGAAGTTCTAGCGGTCTTGGAAGAACAAGAAAGAGAAGTCACAGAGCTGCAGCTGCTAGAAGCTGAAGACAAAAAACTATCTGCACAGTTTGAGTCTGAAAGCCTAGCAAGACAACAAGCTATGCGAGAAAAACGCTTGAAACTTGAGCGCTTAGAGGAGGTAAAGAAATTGAACGCATCAAGAGCTAGAGTGAAAGTTTACAACCAAGAAGAAGACAGTCTTCAGACATGTGACAAACAGCTGAACATAAAGATAGAAAAAACCCCACTACTTCTCAATCCCACATGTTCCCCGTTCATTCCCCAATCCTTACCAGTCATAACTCAAACACTCCATACACATGAACAAACATTTATCCCTCAACCTCAAAGAACTCCTGCTCAAGACCTTCAACCTATTACACCATCCCAAAGGCCCCTTGTGTGTGCAAATCCACCTTCACAGAGCAGCGCAGATCTTGTTAGTGCGCTGGCAGAAGCTATAAGTGCAAATCGCCTGCCAACACCAGAGCCCACAGTATTTACAGGAGATCCTTTGATGTTTAAGGACTGGCAGCTCTCCTTCGTTACATTGATTGACAGGAAACACATACCAAAAAATGAAAAACTGTACTACCTGAGAATGTACCTGAGTGGTGCAGCAAGGAAAGCTGTGGAAGGATTCTTCTTACTCGGAACAGAATCAGCTTATGACTCAGCCTGGGAACTGCTAGAAAGGCGTTTTGGAGACCCATTTGTTATAGGAAAGGCCTTCAGAGACAAACTACAAGCATGGCCAAAAGTGAACTCTAAAGATAGCAGAGATTTAAGGGAGTTTGCTGATTTCCTGAAGAGTTGCGAGGCAGCGATACCCCATATTAAAGCTCTAGAAGTTTTGAACGACTGCAACGAAAGCCAAAAGATCCTGCTCAAGCTTCCAGACTGGCTAGTGTCCAGGTGGAATCGCAAAGCGATGACCATCCGACAAGAAAGCTCAGAGTACCCCAAATTTAAGGAGCTTGTGCAATTTCTTTCTGAAGAAGCAGATCTTGCTTGTGACCCGATATCCTCTATACAAGCACTCAGAGGAATAGAATGTGATAAACCAAAGAACCCTCGAAGTCAAACCTTCCAAGCAAAGGCACTTTCCACAAACACGTCCCAAAGAAACATCCCAGCTTGCAACTTCTGCAAAGGAAGTGGACATTTTCTTGCTAAATGCAGACAGTTTTGTGAAATACCGATCCAAGATCGGGTGGAATTTGTTAAAACAGAGAAGCTTTGCTTTGGATGTTTAAGGACAGGCCACCAATCAAAGGAATGTGAAAACAGAATCTCTTGTGAAATATGTCAGAAAAAACATCCCACATGTTTGCATAATGACAGGTTCAAAGAACAGCAGAAACCAATACTACCAAAAGCTGACGAGTTAAAGGAGGAAAAAGCCATTAAAGAAATACAGTCATCTGCTACGGCTAACAGAGTCACAAGAGAGGATATAGGCCTTCAGACATCCTCTATAGTACCAGTCTGGGTTTCCTCCATAACACAACCTGATAGAGAAGTTTTGGTGTATGCACTTTTAGACACACAGAGTGATACAACATTTATTTTAGATGAAGTTGCTAAAAACATTGATACAGTTAAGGAGAATGTGAGTTTGCGTCTCTCTACAATGTCAGCAAAATCTACTGTCATACCAACTCAGAAACTTACCAATCTCCAAGTGAGAGGATATAACCTGGAAAAGAGGATTCCTCTGCCACCAGCATTCTCGAGATCATTCATTCCAGCAAACAAGTCACACATTCCAACCACAGAAACAACTCTGCAATGGACTCACTTGGAGCGACTAGCGGACAAGATCCCGCCACTACTGGACTGTGAAGTAGGCCTTTTGATAGGCTATAACTGTCAGCAAGCCCTTTTACCAAGGGAAGTTATTTCCAGTGACGAAACCCATCCGTATGCCCAACGAACTGATCTAGGCTGGAGTGTTGTGGGATGTGTCAGCACAACCATTGATTCTGAAGACGAAATAGGAACAAGCCACAGGGTAATAGTGCGACAAGTAACACCTGTCATACAGCCACCAGCCACCCTAAAGAAAGAAGTTCATTATGTATGCAAAACTCAAGTCAAGGAAATCAGCCCTACAGATATCATCAAAATCCTAGAGTCAGATTTCACAGAGCAAAGCACAGATGATGTCTCAATGTCACAAGATGACTATCTCTTTTTGTCTAAAGTAAAAGACGGTATAAAACAGAAGGAGGATGGTCACTATGAGCTTCCACTTCCTTTCAAGACAGACAAACCTGATCTTCCGGATAACAAACAATGTGCTGTTCACAGACTCCATTCATTAATGAGACGTTTAAGAAAGAATGAGCAGTATTACAATGATTATGTTCATTTTATGAACGATATAATATCCAGAGGGGATGCTGAGAAGGTGCCAGAGTCTGAATTAGACAACTTGCCATCATGGTACATTCCGCATCACGGAGTCTATCATCCCCACAAGCCTGGAAAAATCCGTGTGGTTTTTGACTGCTCAGCACACTTCCAAGATACTTGCTTGAACAATCACCTGTTAACTGGCCCAGATCTTACGAACACACTTATTGGAGTGCTGTGTCGATTTAGAAAGAGTTCAATAGCCATCATGTGCGACGTGGAAAGGATGTTCCATCAGTTCAAAGTTGTGAAGGAACATCAAGATTACCTAAGGTTCCTTTGGTGGGACAAGGGTAACTTAGATATACAACCCTCGGTGTACAGGATGAAGGTGCACCTATTTGGCGCTGCTTCGTCACCCGGCTGCTCCAACTTCGGCCTCAAATATCTGGCATCTCAAGGTCATGGGAGTTTTAGTGAGGAGTCCATCAATTTTATTCAGAGAGGCTTCTATGTTGATGATGGACTGACGAGCGTCGATTCTCCTGCAGAGGCTATACGTTTAGTGGCGGAGTCAAGAGCATTGTGCAAAACTGGAAACCTTCACCTACACAAATTCGTGTGCAACAATGAGGAAGTGATTGCAACAATACCTCCTGAAGAATGTGCTCAAACAAAAAATCCTGATATTGACCTGGGTGAAGTACACATTGAACGAGCCTTAGGTGTGCAGTGGTGCGTTGAAGCAGATGAATTCCAATTCAGGGTTACAGTCAAGCAAAACCCATGGACACGCAGAGGTGTTCTGTCAACTGTTGCCTCGGTTTATGATCCACTTGGGTTCGTAGCTCCATTCATACTGCTCGGTAGACAGATCCTTCAAGAGCTCTGTAAGGACAAAGTAAGCTGGGATGAAGACCTCCCAGAACACCTTTTACCTCAGTGGCAGTCATGGCTCAGGGATTTACCTCACCTGGCAACACTCAAGATTCCACGAAGCTATAAACCACCAGTCTTTGACAAGGCCAAACTGTATGAGCTTCATAGCTTTTCAGATGCGAGTCTCAATGGATATGGTGCTTGCTCATATCTCAGAATAGTAAGCGAAACAGGAAAGATTAGTTGTTCACTTGTAATGGGGAAGGCAAGAGTTACCCCCAACAAAGTGACTACTATTCCAAGACTTGAGTTGTCCTCCGCTGTGATATCTGTCCGCATTGCTGACGTCCTCAGGAAAGAGCTTGAAATCGAAAACATGAAGGAGTTTTTCTGGACGGACTCAAAGGTGGTGCTCGGCTATGTTAGCAATGATGCCAAGAGGTTTCATACCTTTGTAGCCAATCGTGTCCAACGCATACGATCCAGCACAAACCCAGAACAATGGCGACACGTCGGCTCAGAAAATAACCCTGCTGATTATGCCTCTAGGGGACTAAAGGCAGAGCAGCTTAAAGATTCTTACTGGCTAAAAGGACCTGAGTTTCTCTGGGTAAAAGTTCCCCCACAGAATGAAGAAATGGTGAGAGAGGTTCACTCAACTGATCCAGAACTTCGCAAAACGCATGTTCATGCACTAAAGACAACAGAAACATCCTTTATTGATCGCTTAGCCAAATTTTCTGATTGGTCCAGGATGGTCAAAGCCATTGCAAGGCTGAAGAGATTTGTCAAGGAACTTAAAGGACTTCAGCCAAGAACAAATGAGACAACTTCTCTTGAAGAAAGAAAGGAAGCCGAAGTTCACTTAATCAGGTCAGTGCAAGAGGAGGCCTTCGCAGATGACATTCAAAAACTCAAATCCCATAAAATCCAGTCTCTCAGTAAGCACAGCAAGCTACACAAGCTAGATCCCTTTCTGGATAGGGACAACGTTCTTAGGGTCGGAGGAAGACTATCTAAAGCCGCCCTGCACCATGATGTGAAACATCCAGCCATTCTTCCAAAAAAGTCACACATCTCAGCTCTACTTGTCAAACACCATCATGAGCGCATACAGCATCAGGGAAGAGGAATGACCATGAATGAGTTACGTGCAAATGGACTATGGATTTTAGGATGTGGAAATGCAGTGTCTTCACACATATACAAATGTGTAGCATGCAGGAGGCACAGACGATCAACAGAAGTTCAACAAATGGCAAATCTACCTGAGGAAAGAACAGAGTCTTCTCCTCCCTTTACCTATTGTGGTCTTGACTGTTTTGGTCCCTTTTTGGTTAAAGATGGAAGAAAAGACTTAAAGCGATATGGATTACTGTTCACTTGCTTGTGCTCCCGAGCAGTACATATAGAAGTATTGGACGACTTGACCACAGATGCCTTTATGAACGCATTAAGGACTTTTATTGCTATTAGAGGACCCGTACGTCAACTTAGATGTGATCAGGGAACAAATTTTGTGGGTGCAAGGAGAGAGTTTGCCGAGTTGCTCAGTACAACAGACCAAGCAAAGCAACGAGAAATTGGATGTGAGTTCATCATGAACGTCCCAGCAGCAAGTCATATGGGAGGAATTTGGGAGCGGCAAATCAGAACAATCAGGAGCATCCTAAGTACAATGCTTGACAAATCTGCCAGTAGGTTGGACACCACCACACTAAGAACGTTCTTATATGAAACAATGGCCATAATTAACAGTCGGCCACTAAGTGTTGAGCATCTTAATGATCCTACTGGTCCAGAACCACTCACTCCTAACCACATACTTACTATGAAGTCATCCATCCTTCTTCCTCCACCTGGCCAATTCTGTAAAGAAGATTTGTATCTGCGAAAGAGATGGAAAAGGGCACAGTATCTTGCCAATGAATTCTGGCAACGATGGAAACGAGAGTATCTACTTAATCTCCAACAGCGCCACAAATGGCAACAACCGTCACGGAACTCACAAGTAGGAGACATCGTCATTTTGAAAGATGATAATGCACCAAGGAATGAGTGGAAGCTTGCCAAAGTGGTGGAAGTTCATCCTAGTGCTGATGGGATGGTGCGAAAACTTAAGTTACGTTTCAGTGACACAACAGTTGTTAATGGAAAACCACTTACCAAGGTAACTCACCTTGAAAGACCTGTTCACAAAGTAGTGACATTGATTGAGTCAACTTCAGCCATGTAATGTGACTAGAAATACACACCACATTGATTTATTGTTTTATATCCATCACAAGACTTTTCAAAAATCACCCATTTTTGGCTAATGTGTGATTTGGTGGGAGTGTTAGTGTTTGAGTGTTTACAGTGGATGTGTTTATTAATAAGTTCTGTGAATAAATAAATAAATAAATAATTTTATTTCATAGTTTGTTGATTTAAGTTAAAATTGCATTTAGATTTCATTTGATACAAAATTATAAGTTTATCTGTTTAAGCTACCTTAAAACACTCATTCCTGAACTCTCAAAAGAAGTTGGTGTTGAAGTCACGCGGGAATTGGAAATCCCGCGAGATTGCGCAGAGGCGGCAGAAATCTCAGACTGTAAACACAGAGATATGCAGCGTCTTTTGTTGCTGGAAAGTGAAGCTGAATGAGGTTAAAGGCTAAAGGAACTGGACCAAATTATCTTTAAGGACTCAAGAACCTCTTTTCATGACAAGCAGCCAACGTGGTATATATTTCACTTTGTTCATCTTTGTTTAACACAGCCTAATGTTAGCTTGACTTGTATTCTTATTGGTATGCTGTACATTTGGTAATATGTATTTTGCATTCTCTGTATTTCATTTTAAGTTCTTACGGCGTTGTGGCGTGTGCTGTCCTATGATGTTAAGGAATATCAAGTTATGCACGGCTGAAGCTTCAGGAAGACATGCTTGTGAATAAACGCCCGTTTCAAAGAATCCACCTGTGTCTGTGATGTCGTGAAGAGAGCTACACAGACTGCTGTTGTAACTCCCTCTCATTAAAAAGTGAAATGGAGATGAATAACTCCAGATCTGACTCCAGCTCTCGTTATCTCTGCAGCTGAACCAGCAGCACAGCTGCTGAAAACAGACCTGGGGCTGCAGTTAAATCAACAACATTCAAGCCAAATGAATGAAACCTGATGAAGGAGCAGCTCCAGAGGAGAAAGTGGGACATGTCGCAAAGTGATTTCAGGTCCAGTTTATAGTCAGTCACTCGGCTGGTGTAAAATAAAAAGTACATTTTTAAATTATAGATTCTTAAAAGTCATTTTAGGATTTAAAATTTAGCTACAAACAGCTCAATCTGACTTTTCAGCCAAAGTTGCAACCAAGCAAAGTGTTCCTCTTTACTTCAGTTTTTCAAAAGTTAAGCCAAAACATTTAATTTCAAGGCTCCGCTATGTCTTATTTTGCAGTCTGAGCATTCTGGATGTGGTTCTGAAGTCTCACCGACTCACATTATTTGTTTTAATAAAGACTTTTTAACATAAAACATCAAGGTGAGAAATACACAGAAGTCTGTTGACTCTGTCCTTTGGGGGCGGGGCTTAAAACTCATACTTCAGCCTGCCACTAGATAGGGGGATGCACATTTTGTTTTGGCTCTTATGCTGCGTTCGATTTACCTCGGAAGTGGGGACTCGGAACTAGGAATGACGTCACACCCAAGTTAACAGCAATCTGGTTATCGTAGAGAATTTCAATATGGCGGCGCCCTCGAAAACTGCTGTTTTAAAGTTAAAGTACCAAGTCATCATCACACACTGGTGAAATTACATCACCGCATTTGACCCATCCCCGTGGTGGGGAGCGGTGAGCTGCAGCTGTGGGCACGCTCAGGAACTATTTGGTGGTTTAACCCCCCAATCCAACCCCTTAGTGCTGAGTGTCAAGCGAGGAGGCATTGAGTCCCATTTTTTCAAAGTCTTTGGTATGACCCGACCGGGATTCGAACCCCGATCTCTCAGTCACAGGGCGGACACTCTACCACTAGGCCACCGCCACTCATCACAGCTCTCAATGAACACAGACGACTAATAAACAACACTTTTAGTTTGTTCAGCTTAGAGATGCAAGCGCTACATGTAACATTGATTTTTAAAGCACTCTTATATGTGTGTCTTAAACACATTTCAACCAAAACTTACTGTTGTCCATATGGAGAGCTGCCATCTTGGATCTCGAGGTCGGAGTTCTGAAAAACTTCAGAGTTTCCGACTGGGATTGTCTGATTTTGCGGGGCGTTTCATTTGATTTTTCCTACTCGGAAGTTGGGATTTCCGAGAACAAATCGAACGCACCATAAATAGGCTATGCCATGGACCCCCGGTTTGACACTTCCTGACTTTTCAGCCAGCTGAATCATTTCCAGGTCAGGGTAATGTTAGTGTTCTCCGTGGCATTTGTACGCTATCGCTGCACCTGTCGAGGATAACGATCAACAACATATATGGGATAACTAGGCCCGTCCAAGACCCCACAATCAAATAAAGACAACGGTTTTAAATTGTATGTGTCCACCTAAATTCATAACTATATAGGTAAGCTAACACGCTACTTATGTTGCTAAATGATACATGCTAGCTCTTTACTAGCACATTGAGGAAGGAACGCTAACGTTAGAGAGTTAAGAAACAACAAAGACTCATGATATTAACCTAAACCTCTGATAACATTGTTAGCGTTGCTTTAGCACTGTGCTAACTTTGGCTAGTAAAGAGCTAGCATGTATCATCACCTAAAGCTAAAGCAGAAGTTTGTTAACTCACCTTCATAATGAATGTAGGTGGACACATACAATTTAAAACCTTTATCTTTTTTTGAATGTGGCGTCTTAAAGCGACTGTCTGGAGTATTTTTTATCCGATGACGCCATCTAGTGGCTGACTATTGTATCACACCTTAAGATGTTTTCACTTTTGTATTTATGGCCGAAAGCAACGCCTCTCGTTCATGAACGCGCTCCTCTAGCTGACAAACAGAGCTAAAACACATTGTTTTACAATTATTAGGCTCATGTTATGTTGTGTTTTCATATATTTATATTTTAAAGACTGATTTGTTTACGAGAAAGGTCGCCAACTCTGCATCAGTCGAGGTGCGTCCGTAAACGCACGAGTGCGCTCTGTGATTGACGTCTGGGTTAAAACATTTATTTTCTTAATTAAATAAAAAGAAACAAGCATAACTACCATAACCCCACTTCAGATGCATTAGTAAGTCCTGACATTCCCCCTGTAGTTCAGTCAATTCTAAATATGCAGCTCATAGGTCAAATCCAACAAAGAAAAATGAATATTTCTACCCTTTTTTATTTAAGTCAAACAGAAGTCCAGTTTCTGCTGAAGTGTAGGTGATAAGAGTTGGACGTGGGCCTCCATCATTTATACGTTTGGGTGAGACGTGAGACGTGGGCCACATTAGCAGAGCTGAAACCGTTTATCACCTCCTGGCTGTGGTCGCTTCATCATGCTGACCTGCTCATGAACACGAGAACACTTTTCTCTCTGATGCAGACGGATGGTGAGCTACTGATCGTTAGGGCGCTGCGGTCTGGGAGCAGTGTGTGTAGAGGTGTGTGTGTGTGTGTGTGTGTGTGTGTGTGTGTGTGTGTGTGTGTAAAGAGTGTAGAGTCATGCAAGTATGTATACAAACATGCATGTGTGTGTGTGCACAATTTTATATTTTATGCTGAATGTTCCACAGAGATTTTAGTTCTCCTGATTCAACCTGAGACCAGACAGAGTTCAGGGCGTTCCGTCATCATTAGGTTTGTGGACAAACATGTTTACACAACAGCAGATTATTGTCTGGCCAGAAAAACATGTCCTTCAATTAACATTCAAACAAGCGCCACTGGCTTTTCTCACAAAGCGCAGTGACGCATTAATCCTTCATTAGTCAAATTTGCAGCTTTCCATTCCCGACCAATAAGGCAGCTCGCTTGTTCGGATTTTTACTTAAAGAGTAAATATTACAATTATTTGGATTGGTTTTCAACACTGTTGGTGTCAAGAATGAATTTCTAAGTTTCTAAGATGCATTTATTTGAACTCAATTATCTAATAAAATCATTTTAGCACAAAGTTTCTTAATTTCTATTTAAACCTGACTTTGGTAAGAACCTGTCACTTAGAATAGCATCAAATACAGACCTACAGCAAACTAGGACTGACTTTTCCTTCCCAGGGTCAAACAAGTTTGACAGAAGTAGTCGAGGGGTTAAACGAATGTGTTGCCATGAGGCAGAAATGTGAGAAATTACAATTAAACTCCAAAAAACAAAGATGATGTTGATCATAAGAAGCAGCACTCATTTAATCTGAACAGCTGTTTAGAAGTAAATCAGCTGTAGCTGACCAATAGGAATAAGAGTTTCTGAGGTCAAGGTGCAAAACAATAAGAGTTGATATCTACCATCACATAGGTTTAAAACACACACACACACACACACACACACACACACACACACACACACACACACACAGAGACACGCACACACACACAATCCCAGATTGTATTATTTTCCTGTAAACAGAACACACTCGATAATCACCCTGCAGGTTTCTAAACCTGCTGCAGCGTCCAAATTCACCTCAAAATGAAAAGTAGTGAAAATATTGTGATTCCAAACATCGACGCATCTCTCAGCAACAGCTGTGGTCGTGTTTCTTACAGCCTGAGCTCATGTACGTTTCAAATAATCCCACTGATAAGTTAGACGCTGTGATTGTGGAGCTGATATTGTTTTGTGAGTCTCTCTCTCTCTGTGTGTGTGTATGTGTGTGTGTGTATGTGTGTGTGTGTGTGTATGTGTGTGTGTGTGTGTGTGTATGCGTGCGTGTGTATGCGTGTGTTCATGCACATCAGCATCATTTTGTTCAGGAAACACCTAAAGAAAAGTGACTAAAAGTAGTCATCATGAATCATATGTTCGTGTTTTAATAATTCCTGAAGTATAAGAAAATATAGAATCAAAACATCAAAAATCTACCGAGCCAGCATTTTGTTTGTTCTCCTCAGTGGCGTATCTAGATCTTTTAAAATGGGGTGGCCCAGGCAGGGCACTTGTTGGGTGGCACCTTTTTTTTGAGGGGGGGGTCACAAAATCATAATTTTTTTGCATCCTATTAAATATGTGAGCTCCACATTGTGCCGACGTCATCGCTTTTGTTCTTCTCCCCACCAACTGGAGTACTCTAACTACTATTTATGTCTATATGAATAATACAGAAGTGTTCTGTAGGCTGGGGCTAGAAATCAACGTTCAAGGTACATGCTTGAGGTTTATAACACCAAGCTTTTAGTGGACAAAGTCGATTTAAACAGAACTCAGTGGGGTGGCCAATCAGATTCAAAGGGTGGCATGTGCTACCCCAGGCCACTCCCTGGCCACGCCCCTGGTTCTCCTCCTGCTTAAAGAGTTACTGTTTTACTTTACTGTGAAATAGTAAAGACCCAGTTGGATCACACCCACTGGATTCTTAGCAAAATTCAAATCATCACAACTTTATCAATAACATGTCACACTCTCCAGCTCAAATCCTATAACAGCCACCAAGCGTTGCTTCTATCAGCAGCTTTTCAAACTAAAAGTGATTTATTTAAATGTGGTTTACAGGTTTTATGATCGGAGATAGCACCATCCCACCTGTTCTTGTCTCTCAGCTGGTTGATCTCAGTGGTTTGCACTAGGAGCTCCTTTTCCAGTTTGTTGGTGGACAGAGAATTCTCCAGAAGCTGGATCTCTATCCTGGACGTGTGGTTCAGCACCTGGCAGGGAGACAACATTTTGGGTTACCCAGGAGCTTAAACCGATAACAGACGAGCAGTCCAGATCAGAGACTCGTTACCTTGGCCTCCACCACGTTCAGCTTACGTGTCTGCTCTGCCGTCTGCGACAGGAGGTTCGTTCCGATCTCCAGCATGGTGGCGGTTTGGTTGTGAACGGCGTGCGACTGAATGCTGGCGACGTCTCGTCTTAGGCTCTTCTGTATGAAGTTCTCCAGCTGCAGACAGAAAAGGAGAAACGCAGCGTGAGCCTCTTCTGTGTTTTATTGTGGTGAAATGACTTCCTGACCCATTCCAGGCTGTCGTCCTGTTTGATTTTGTTTGGTTTATCATGGCGTTGTGTTCCTGGTTTTAAATGGGTTATTTTGTTACATCTCTCACTTCTTTCTTCCCCGCACAACCGGTCCTGTTTTCACTTGTCACACTTTTCCTCACCCTTTAAAGAACTTCCTGTCAGATTCCTGTTGTAGCTGAGTTTTGGCTCCAGATTTCCAGAATTCATCACCTGCCTGCCTGCTTGTGGGCCTGAGTCGGGGTCCTTCACTCATTTTTACGACACTTTTCATGATGCTGATTGCTTGTTTTGTGTTTTTGGAAAGCAGAAAAGGTCAAACTGTGAGATTTTGGCTCCACACGTGCACTTTGTTCCAGATTTTGAGTGATGTTCTCATTTTTTTGGATTTGTTTCCCCTCACAAATGTTGATTTGCATGTTGGACCGCGGAAAAATCACACGATGTGAAGGTTTTACGACGCAGCGATCAATAAGAAAACCGGCGTGTTTACAGCGAACCCCATCCCGACTTGGTGAGCTACCAAGCTGACATCTGATATCAAGAGAACATAAAACAACATATTGGAGGAATTAAAAAGTCAATTTCATGGTGGATTTTAAAAATGTTCTCAGTAAACAAAATATACTCTGACACAAAAATCCTGTTGAACAATTTCATCCTGATTTGTGTTTAAACACTCAAAGTTGTTCCTTCAATCAAAAATGTGACTTTCCTGAAGTTCAGCAGCGAGTTTCTGAGGCCTGAAACCACCCACTCAGAACATTACGTCCACCAAATCAAACACGCATAATGAAACATGTCAGGGGGTGCGGTATATAAGGAAGCAGGTCGTTCCATCTCTGGGAATGTCGGCTCATGCCAGCGCGTTCTGCCACGCTGTGACCTTCAGCTGCTCGCAAATAAACAATCTGTAAATACGGCCATCTATTCAGGCCTCGGACTCCACGTCCTCAGGATATCGGTGCCACTGAGAAGCACGGGGAGTTGATAAATATACTGCTGCACCAACAAATAGACGGGTCCCACTGGGAGAGCCAGTTAACCAACGAGGCAAAGTTCAGGTCACGACGCCCAGGCCGCATTTTCTGGTGTCAGGGATCCCATCGCTGAAACTTCACAGGGACTTTGTTTTACCAAGATGGAGTTCAGATTGGAGGTGGCTGTTGTCTTTAGCGTTCAGACATGTCTGTTTATTTTTCATTGATTATCACATTTTATCACAAATGTTTCGGGGTTGAAAGTGGGAACAAACTCGTGAGCCTTGATGAGGGTTGATGCTGCAGTTTAGTGTCTACTCATGTGTGGAAGTTACCCATAATCCTTTTCATGTAACCATCTGTTTCTTGGTCATAAACACAGATTGTTGCAATATTAGCATTTTGCTTCTTAGGCTAGAAAAGGAAATGTGATTCTAATCATCTGTAAAGTTCTTGGTTAAAGTTGGTCCTGTTTTTTTTTTTTAATAGGAGTGGAACGCTCATTTAGTATTTGCAGTGGACTCTAGTAGGAATGAGTGCCTTGTAAGTCGTTCCTGGGGGGAAAAATGTAACGGTGCACCATTTGTGGGACATAAAAGTCACCCACATCGCTTCAGATGACAGGATCTGGGCCGTTTCTCAATACTCAAGGACGCTAGTACGTTCTTGTGTACTTGACAAGTGTGTTCTTGGCTAGGACACCAGAAGGTCCGTTCTGCCGAGGACAGCATTTGGAACAAGCGTACTCCTTTGCCTCACGGCAACAAGCGCTGCTTGTTTCTATGGTAAAAAAAAACGACCTGACATAAAAATAAAAGTCTAGTTTGTTCCTTAAATAACAAAAAAACAACAAAAACGTATTATTTGTATTATATTTGGTCCACTTTTGATCAAAACGGATAAAATACCAGCATTTCCCGCTGTTAAATGAAGAAAAAAGTTTCTTTTTCATCAAAACAAAGCAATGATGCTTTTATTTTGATAGTGGGTTAGCTAATTAGCATTTTGAGGGATCATGAAGAGTCTGAAAGAAAAAAAAAACAAACACAGCAAATGTTACAGGTTATACCCAATTATTTACAATAACAGACAACTTTATATTTATTTATTTGTATTTCTGATATATAAAACACAACAGTTATGAGCTTTCTCCTCTGCCATTCGGAGTATAACGGTTAGCGGCGCAATGCATTATGGAAAACTTTGCTGTCCCAAGTCCGCAGAAGGACGCATCAGTGCATCCTCGATACAATGGGCGGAGCAAGAACATATCTGGGAACTTTGAGCGAACTTGCTGTTATATGTACTTAGGATTGGAACAGTACTTGGACCATTGTTGATGACATTTCACAAGGACGGGAGTACACAAGTACAGACAAGTACACATATTGAGAAACGGCCCTGGACTCGTACTTCCTGATGTGTGGACATCTCTCCTCTGATTGGCTAACAGCAACACGACTCTACCACTGACTCTGTTTGCTCTGCAACGTTGATGTTTCATCTCCACCAATAACACAAGCCTGGAGGAGTTCTGCTGTGTGGTGGAGTTGCTAATGCTAACGGTTAGCTTCTACTAGCCCAGACGTTCTCTGCTGTTTTCTGGACGCTAAACCAACAACAGCCTTCCCCGTCGTGAGTCCAGATGGGTGAGTCCATGAATGTTCAGTGACAGTGTGACGTAGATCTGTCAGGATTTTCTGATCCTAGAGTTTCACCTAGAGTCTATTTTCTATCAGAAGCTAATGCAGGAGATAGGTGGAGGAGACTATTTTCATGTTCAGCCTGCATGAAAAACCATCTTGACTCACGACAGAGACAGTGGTAGAGTCGTGTTGCTGTTAGCCAATCAGAGGAGAGATGTCCACATATCAGGAAGTAAGACTCCAGATCCTGCCGCGCTCTGCCACTTTCTTCTCCGGCTGATACAGGTGCTTCGGGACTTTTTCCCCCGCGTATGACTTACAAGTCATTCATTCATAGTAGAGACCACTGCAAATGTATTGATTAAATGAGTGTTCAACACCTTTAAAGCTATTTAAGTGTTTTCATAATCAGTCTGCTTCACGTCTGGTTTACATTTAACCAGCATCTCTGATTTGGTGTTAGTGATCAGAGGTCCAAGAGGGACTTTTGTGAGTAAATTTAACTGGAAAACATTAGAAAACACTCAGATGTTAATGATGTTGTTGATGGTGTTTCTATTAAAGGTTCATATTTTAGTTGTTTTTATGACCTTCTTGTTTAATTTCCAGGAAATAAAGCACACTGACGTTTGAATGTAGCCTGCTAGCACCACACACATATGGGACACTAAACATCTTCACTCAGGCACACATGAGCTGGTACCAGCACACACATAGAGCCAATCAGCTCCACACGGGCCGGCTTCCATGTCTAAACTGCAGGACTGAGTCAGAGCAACGTGCTCTGGTGATACACTCACAAACTCACGTATGGAGGCTCTTGTTTCAGAGAGGCTAACTCAAACCACATGTTGGTTTTACTGTGATCTGGCCCTCTGGGTGACATCAGATGGGCCGTAGGGAGGGAGCAGGGGGAGGTGCACCCCGCCGCCACCCTGATAACGAGGCTGACGCACAGGCTAGTAGCAGCGATAGCGATCTGGGGTAACAAGTGCAGCGGGTGTCGCTGGAGTGTGTCAGAATCCGAGCCGTGCACATCAAGGTTCACTGAGACCTGGAGCAGCTGAACTCATAGAAGTTAGGGATTTCTTTCTACAAACGGCCAAAAACAGCTCGTGTTTATGTTGTGTGTTAAGGGTAGAAGTGATGTAATGTCAGCCTGCAGAAAAGTGTAAAATAAGCTTTAAATGATGAGTTATTTTATTCCCTTCAGGAAATAAACTTCCTGCAAATTTTAATAAATAACACAACACGACCATATTAGGAAAATATTCAATTTCCTTCTCGATAAGGCGGAGTCTGAATTATTCCCAATCCTAAACAAATAAATGCTGCTGAGCTGAAAGGCAAAGTTGTCCAACGTCATTCCAACCCTCACATGAACTTCCTGCTTCGGTCGGCCGTCTTTAAGGTGGAGCTCAGACTAGAACAGCTCCTCCTGCTCGTCAACAGGAGGCACCTGAGGTGGGTTGGGCTTCTGTTTACGATGCCGCCTGGTCTCCATCCTCCGGAGGTTTTCTAGGCTCATCTCACTCGGAAAAGACTCGGAGAATATCCTCTATCTGGTGCTGATCTATGTTTTTAAATATCTCATACTACTCTCGTCCTAGCTTAAACTCAAATTATGCAACAGTGAGTCCAGATTAGGAAAGGGGCGGGACTTTATCAGGAAAACAGGTAAGGGAGAGATTATTACACTAGAGTTTCGTCATTTTTCTTTCAGCGTTCTTTAGCCTGTCAGGTACGTTTATCTAAACCAGGTGAGGGAATCAAGAGTCCATCTGATTGGCCGGTTGTGTTACTGGCAGGCAGAACACAATGGAATGGGTTTTGGAAAATAATAGCTTTCCTTTACAATAATGATACAGAGTTTTTGATACACTCCATCCATCCATCCATCCATCCATCCATCCATCCATCCATCCATCCATCCATCCATCCATCCATCCATCCATCCATCCATCCATCCATCCATCCATCCTCGTCTGCTTATCTGTGGTCGGGTCACTGTGGCAGCAGTCTAAGCAGAGAGGCCCAGACCTCCCTCTCTCCAGCCACTTGGGCCAGCTCCTCCGGGGGAATCCCAAGGCGTTCCCTGGCCAGCTGAGAGACATAGTCCCTCCAGCGTGTCCTGGGTCTTCCTTTGGGTCTCCTTGAACGTGTCTGGAAAACCTCAGCAGGGAGGCGTCCAGGAGGCATCCTAACTAGATGCCCGAGCCACCTCAACTGGCTCCTCTCCATGTGGAGGAGCAGCAGGTCTACTCCGAGCCCCTCCCGGATGAGCGAGCTTCTCACTCTATCTCTAAGGGAGAGCCCAGACACCCTGCAGAGAAAACTCATTTTAGCTGCTTGTATCCGTGATCTCGTTCTTTCGGTCACTACCCAAAGCTCGTGACCAGGTGAGGGTAGGAACGTAGATCGACCGGTAAATTGAGATCTTTGCCTTCCGGCTTGGAAAAATAAACGTTAGAACTAAACAAGCTCCTGATGCTCTAATCGGATTACTAAAACTTTTTATTTTTTTTTTTACTTTTTGACATGATTTTTCTATTTGTCGCCGCCTCATTGACACGACCACTCATCTTCGTTGTCCTGTCCTAAAAGCATTCATACTGTTATTGACAGTATTGTGACACTAAAGACCATGAATTTGATTATGTTGAATAGAATACAGATGGTAAAAACACTCGGAGAAGTTTTTCTATTACTGCAGCTCGTCTAGTAAAGGAGCATCCAGATGTTCTGCTTAAAAACGAGCGTAGACCAATCTGACAACCTCAGGGTTTATTTCTGAGACTCCTGTGCTTTATGACCTGAGGAGAAATCTCTGCCTGCACGGTGCCTGACCTTTAACCTCTCTGCCTCATGTATGAACTCATCTGGAGCGCCGTGCGTGCAGAGGATCATAACCTGGATACAAAAACGTTCCGTCCCTAGCTTAGATAACTCCGGCTAATGTGTGTATTTGGATAAAGCCTTCTGTATATTTATGAAGGTCTGTGAAGTTGATGAGCTGATGACTGAAGCTCTTTTTCTCTCCGTGTGTCTGGGTTTTGACACCTGCTGAACTTCTGCCTCCCTGACACAGACATGAACCTCTAAAGGTTCTCTGGATGGATTTCATTTCCTTCAAGAGTTATATGAACATCCTCATGGAGCCACGGTGAAGATAAGGAGAGAAAAATCAGGATAGGAATTAACCCCAGGGCAAAACAGAAGATTTTTACTAAAGACACAGAAATAAATGTAAAAATATGAGAGTTGAAATGTGAAAACTCAAATTTCTCTAAAATATTTGGGTTTCAGGCATAACTTTAGACGTTGATAGAAGAAGAGCAATACTTATTAACAGAAAGCTTTTTGCAGATATAAATTAAACTCATAGCTTTTGTCTAGATAACACTGCTTTTGAGAAAGCTGCACTTTTACTGACATGAACGCATCTAGACTCATGTGCTAAAGATTTTAATAAACACGTGATTTTACATCACATTTAGATTAGGGATGCTCGATACTGGCTTATTTACCGATGTCCGATATCCGATATTGTCTATTTGTCTAACTATTGTCTATATACTATATTGTCTAACTATTAAATTTCGATACCAAAATAAACCGATACCAATATATGCGGGTCCTCCCCAATAAACAAAAGAAAAGAAACATCATTTAGGGTGATAACATCACATATCTCCTATCATGCATGCTTAAGCTTTAAACATTATTCGTGCAAAATTGTTACTACTTCAAAGTAAGTAATAGAAAAAAAATGTCATGTCAATTTGTCAATCTTTTTTATGTTGTCTGTGGGAAATGCGAGAGAGTGAGCGCTCTCAACTCAGACCTATCACTGACGTAGTTTCCATTTCCTTTGAACTAAAACTAAAACTAAAATATCTCAAAAACTAAACATCAGATCTGTCATATTTTGGCATTTTGAGAGAGAGAGGAGATGAAGCCGAAGAGTTTGATGTATAATATGTGCATGGTATGTAAAATTTGTTAAAGGAGTAAAACCCGATACTGATATTTTTTCTGATATTACATTTTAAGGCCAATATTGGCTGAAAATATCTGTAGATTGATAATATCTGTAGATCGACAATATCGGTAGATCGATAATATCTGTAGATCGACAATATCGGTAGATCGATAATATCTGTAGATTGATAATATCGGTAGAGCGATAATATCTGTAGATCGACAATATCGGTAGATCGATAATATCTGTAGATCGATAATATCGGTAGATCGATAATATCTGTAGATCGATAATATTGGTAGATCGATAATATCTGTAGATTGATAACATCGGTAGATCGATAATATCTGTAGATCGATAATATCGGTAGATCGATAATATCGGACATCCCTAATTTACATCAAAATTCCCTTTTCTACTTTCTTACTTTTTCTCATTCCTCAAAACTGTTTAAGAAGAACAAACATTTTTTGAATCAAGAAGAAAATGACATCCTGTAAATCTGTGATTTTATATTCAAACTCAAACATTAGATCAGAAATGATTGTATATAGAACAATCAGATTTACTTTTAGACTAAACCTGGAAAATCTTTTAATTAAATTGTTTTTTTAAGGGTTAAATTAGGGATTTAACCAAGACAGGTTTAAATTTTATGAAACGAATGTAATTATTAAAACATTTTCTTAATCGTGAACCACGTTTGTCTTTGGGAGGGCCGGCCTACTGAGATGAATGATGTAAAAATATTAGTTTTGCTTCCTTGATTCAACATTCATGAGCTGAAAAAGATTCATCTGGGACTGAAACATCGTAAGTCAGCAAATAATCTTTGTGGTGAGAAGTAAATGTGCAGGTATCGCTCCCCCTTTTATCAACACTGTCCTGTTGACCTTGGCACAAGTCTCAGCTTTTTACACTTGAACTTTCCATAGAATCGACGCCTCCATATGTTCTATCTCCCACATGCGCTCTAAACCACACATTTATAGGTTTAACACACTCCACTCTCAGATACTTATCATGTGGAAGCGCTGCCATGTTTTTTCACCCGTGAACTTCAACGTTCCTTTGTTAACGGAATTCATTGAGTTGATGTTTTCATTCCTGCTGTCCCATTGGCTCCAGCTGCTGTCAGGTGATTCATAAAAGTTCACTGCAGTGATGATTTGCACATGTTCAAAGAATAAAAAAGTGCATCAAAATTGTTCTCTGGAATATCTGGATTATGTAACTCAAGGGTTATGTGTGTATTATTTGACATCTTTGTTATTTATGGTTAATTGAGCCAAAGATTACATTAATTACCTCTGTCTTATATTAACAACTTTTAAGGCAACACTAAATAGTTTTTAACACTTTAAGCTAATGCTTTCAAACTGGTTTCAGTGGTTCTTGAGCCATAAAGCACTCTGCTGCCCTCTGCTGACCAGAAACTGCACCTAACAGTTTTGTGGTGCACGTAGGAACACTAATGAGAAGTCTCTACCTGCTTTACAGCTTTAGCTGTTTACTGTGCTGGTAGCTCATATAAAGGCTAGCAGTTAGCATTTTCAGTTTGCTGATCGTCAGTAAAAAGCACAAGAAGAAGAAGAAATTAGCTTTTTCTGTTAGCATCATAGTGGAGCTTGGAAGTAAAAGTAACAGAGTAATGTCTTTGGAGGTGAAGCAAAGAGCTAAAACCAGAGTGAACATCGGCACGGCCTACGCTAGTTTGAGGAGCTAAAGGAGGCTACAAAATCATGGACTGATGGTGACCTGGCTTTGTTGCTGCTGGACTTGTAAGTAATAATATATTTTGTCCAACAGTGTGGATCTTTTTACTTCGTGGTTTATTTGGTACCACAGTTTGGTCATGTTGGTCTTAGCTCGTTGTTATCGCTAGCTATTGCAGCAGGTTTGTTTACGACCGTTGTAATTTTGCTTTCAACCAGTAGGAGGGAGAAGCGGGAAACTTAAGTGTTGCTTTACAACCGCTGAAGTCCTGAAGCATAGGTGACCATCCACATGATAAATAGGGTCACAAAAGTGTGTGGAAAAAAAAGTAAAAAACTAATTATGAGACAAGCATGAATAGCATTAACTGTCATGATCCTGGTTCCCTGACATCCACTTCAAGCGTTATCACCCCTGAACTCCTCCACTTCAGACCCAAACCTGCCCCAGAACTCCCGAACCAGCCTTCATCCCACAACTCAATCCCTTCAGATCAAACCCGCCTCAGGACTTCACTACCCATCATGCCCCACACCGGTCCTCCTGGCCACGTCACCTGCGCGGGGGTATATCAGGAAGTCAGAATTGCATTCAGGCTCAAGTAGCATTCCGATCTCTTCCTGAGTCATTTCCAGAGCTCTTCCAGTTCCAGAGCAGTCCTGTAAACTACCAGTAAGATGCCCTCTTTATTCTGGAACTACACACGCTCTCGTTTCCTTTTGAGCTGCGTGCCGCGGCTTCCTATATTAGCTGCGTCTGTTCAAACCCAGTGTCAGGTCACTCCGCGTTTGGGTCGTACAACATGCCACATTCCAACTCACGCTTGTGTCTGTTCAGTCCTGTCCTTAGCCCACTCCTGAAAATATCAAGGAACCAGGAAATTTAACAGATTCAAATTAATCAAAATTCAAAAATTATTTAAAATATGAAAACAAAAGTGAAAACTTCTCAATTTGGACAAAAAAACACCCAAAGCAACAAAATAATATCGAATAATGTTCTTTAACCTTTTAATGTTTTCATTTACATCCATGTGGAGCTTTAACAACAACACTCATTAACTTTTTATGCAGGGAATCTCATATTTTCTTGTATTTTATTTTGTTTATTTGTTTTTCAATAAGATATAGACCAAAATGACTTTTTCCAAATGATTGACCAGAACATGATGAGCAGCCCTAAAACCATGAGTCACCCAGTCTGGGCAAAGTGAAACAACAGCAGCAAACACAAACGTCTCCGTGAGGACAGGACGTCCCCACAGACAATCACGACAAGTGGAATTGTGTCTGAGCAGCCATGCACGGTCCTGGAGCGCACGTTTCAGGTTAGTGAGTTTAAGATGCTCTTAAAAATAAAACACACAGCCCAAACCCCATAAAACACCAAACATAAACAAAACAGCAGCATAATGCATGTTACTAAGCACAAAAATGATTTAAAACTGGATTTCATTACATTGATGAAGAATCTAATGTGTTTCTGTTCGCGTTTTCGTGGTCATCTGTATGATTTAGATGCTTGTTTTCAGTAACACAACAGAAAATCTCCATCAGAAAAATTTCCCTTTATTCTTTCTGTAATGTGTTTATGTTGGCGACCTCCAAAAACCTGTCATGCCTCCAGAAATCCCCCAGAGGGAATCCATGTCAGCCACAAGTGTGTATATCAGTCTAAATGTGTGTGTAATGACGAGGTTTCAAGCTTTTTACTGGTGCGTTTGTATAAAACCTTCTCTCTAATGTTGTAAACTCTTGCTTCATCACTTTAATTCTTAGTCATGGAGGTTTTCGTGGCTTTTGGTAACATGGGTCAAGAATTCCTGTTACCAAAATAGCTTTAGGTCAGTTTTTATGTTTAATAATGTCTCCGTAAGAAGATCGATTTCTGGTTTGGGCTGAATAATAAGATCTTGCTCCAGTGTTTGTTTTAGTGATTTTGTACCGAAAAAAATCCCAGTGTTACTATTTGATCTTGAAAAGTCTTTTTGAGTCTTTTTATGGGAAAACCAAAATCCTGACAGAAGTAGGAGTGGGAATCTAGCGGGGAGAACCCGGGTTAGTCTTGTTATTTTGAATCTTGTTCCCACAGGATGCCAAGACTCTGCATCAGGAATGGGATAAACACAAACAGTTCCCATTAAAATGGACTGGGTTTAATAATCCCTCAAACACACACTGAGAACACACACCCAGCTTTCACTGAGCAACAGCAAACGTGGGGTTCCTAGTTAGTGAACGGACAGTATATTCAGAACCGCTGGATTTGGCTCTGGATCTCCAGAATTTCAGGCCAAAACAAACAGAATCCAAACGGAAATGTGTGTTGACTCTTGTCTCATCCTTCTCTTTGTGTGAAGGCTCTTGGGCTGAAGAACAGAGATCCTTCAGTGGAGGAAAATCAGGAAGGTGACCTCCAGCGGAAGACCGCGAGCAGGAATCTGACATGTTGTTTTCCCCGTGCAACAAAAACACCCTGAAAACCGTTTCAAAGGGCAGAACTAGCATACAAAAGATGTTCTGCACAAGTAGGATAAACATGCTGCTACGACTGAGAAGCTGAGATTACAACACAGATCATATCTAATATTATTCTACCTCAGGTGGTTGGTGAGAGCAAAACCATGTAAACATCAGCAAAATACAGAAGATCAGTGAAAAGTTAGGAGCTGCAATCAAAACTTTGTCAAAGCAAAACTATAATAAATATTTATTTTTAGAAATGTGTGCAAAGTTAGTGAATTAATTAAATGTGTGCAAATTTAGTGAATGCATTAAATGTGTACAAAGTTAGTGGATGCATTACATGTGTACAAAGTTAGTGAATGCATTAAATGTGTACAAAGTTAGTGAATGAATTAAATGTGTGCAAAGTGAAAACTGTAGGTTAACACCTTCAACACATGTAATAAATAGTCAGAGGAATGTTAAATGGAATTTAAAGATAACTAGAAATGAAAAAAATCCTGGTGGCTGGTTTCAGTATGAGTTTTAAGCCACGCCCCCTTAGGAAAATCATATTTTTATCATTTAAGGTACAAAATGTAAGAATTCTACAGTAAAATAATCACAAAACGGTAAAATGTCTCACTCATATTGGAAGGAAGGTTGCATTGAAACAGATTTACTTCTCAGCCAGCTGGGGGTTGCCAGATTTTCTCCTTTTAAAAACAAAACCAAAAAAGGCACAGTTTACAATCCGTGAGTACATGAGGTTGAAGAGTCTCCGCCAAGCTAACGCAGCAGCGTCGGCATTTGTAATTCCACACGGGCCACCAAACCGAAGCTAGTAAACAGGAGCGACCCAGAAGTTATTTCTTGTATCCCTAAGAAGCCACGTCATCTCTTTGTTTTACTCTAATATCAGGTGAAGCAGGCTAGAGGCTAACGTTGAGCTAACAATGCTAACGGTGAATTAGAAGCATAGTAATCAGCTCTAAAAAAATCTCAAGTTACTTTTTCAATCACCAACATGTCGATATTACAGTGAAATATATTTATCTACTTATCATCTTACATCATCTAGAATCTTCTGGTGTTCTGGAGCTGAAACAGCCATGAAACTCACAGGAGCAGGAAAGTCACTCATTTTGTTTTGAAAATGGGCTGCAGTACCCACATTTGACCACAGGATGTCCTTCTTAACTCCTTCTTACATAATGCACCTTTAAAAGAATTAAAATACTTTTTTCTTTAAGTTATCTGAAGCTTTTTTGTGTGCCGGGGTGAAGGAGGGACTTTCAGCTCCACATGATCACTGAGTGAAACAACAAAAAAACAACATGGCAGCTCCTATAAATGGGATATTCTGACTGCACTGTTCAGCAGCAGGAAAAGGTGGAAGCACTTCGTTCCTGTCAGTAACTGAGACACACTTTATATGAACTCCTGCTGTTAAGGAGCTACGGCTAATTATTTATGACACTTCCTAAAACGTCTCTAACCCTTAAAGAAACGCTTTTAGACGTAGTTTACATCAGCCAGAATACAGTTTTAATCTGACAGTGGTGCTGGAAAACGATCAAATGTGCTGTCACAAAGACAAATTGTTAACTTGACAAAATAAACTCTTCCAGTTTGTAGTTTAGTCACAATTCTCCTTAAATTTCTTGTAAATGCTGATGAAGTCACAGCTAGGAAACCTCACCGCGGACTCCAGCTGTCAGAGAGATACGGTAGAAGACGGGAACAGATAAGAAAAGAAAACAAGGGAAAAGAAAAGCTTCCTGAATCCGTTTAACAAACCGTGCATCACGGCTCTGTGAGTCATTTCTCTGCCGTCTGTGTCACTAACCTAAATATTAAGAGTCTAATGACCTTGTAGCTGTCTGCCGTGCTGCGTGTGTGTGTGTGTGTGTGTGTGTGTGTGTAAATGAGCGAGTGCATGTCACTAAATCCATCTACAATAATAGTTCTGTGTCTGTGTTAGTCCGCCGGGTCACAGCTACACCCCCACAAATGATCCACAACAAATATCTCAATCATCTCACCGCAATCAGGACCAGATGGGCTAAATCAACACGCTCTGTGTGTGTGTGTGTGTGTGTGTGTGTAAAGTTATGCAGATATAGGTTTGTTAGAGTTGTGTCTTTATGAACGTCTTTCTGAACATCATGAGACTCTTCCAGGCCAGAAGGTGTCAGATAAATAAATAAATAAATAAGATGTTTTTGTCCTCTAGACCTGTAAAAGTAAATTTGACATTAAAGTGATGGTGTGTATTTTTCCTGGCAATAGGGGGCAGTACATTCCTAAATCATTGCAAGCAAGCGGTATTTTTGTGTTCGAGTAAGACCCTACCAACGGATGGCCATTGGGGTCAAAAATCCCTGGGAGTGCAATTTTAGAACGAGTACTTCATCAGATCCTTCAACCTCCAGCGAAATGACAAGCACATCTGACTCCCTTCCAGCAACGAGTGAAGTGGTAAATGTTTAAAACAACGTTTATGAACGGTAAAAGTTTTGTAACTACTTGTTACAAATCTGTAAATGCGTTTTGTCCTCACGGGCTCCCGTAGAAGGAAACATTGCGTCTAATATGGCGTCGCCCAGAGACTTAGACCCACATTGATGTATTTTACACCAGATTTTTATGGTTATGTTACAAAGCCGCCAATATTTTTCACCAACTTGGCATCACGTAATTCATTTTCAACAACATTTCGATGGATATTTCCAGAGAATAACGGTAAAAACTACACATTATCACTTTAAAGTTTGTGCTGACAGATGAGTCTGCAAAGTTTGGTAACATTTTACCATAAGGGTCCTTTATTAACATTACTTAGTGCATTATTAAGCATTAATAAACTATTAAATAAAGTATTAATAACTTCATAATATTAATGTTTTTATTAAGTAATGCATTACTAAGCAGACACCCCCCTGGCCCTTTGTTCTAACCTTAAGGACACTTAATAGTTAACAATATCAGGAACGTTAATAAAGGGATCATTTGTTTATTAATGCTTAATAATGCACTAAGTAACATTAATAAAGGGACCCTTATTGTAAAGTGTTTCCCAAGTTCCCTTCACATTCTGATCTATTTCTACTGATAACAAACAAAAACCAGTGTTTTCTATTAATGTTCTACATCAGCTGCATGACCAGATGGTGCTGGAGGGATGCAGCGTGATGATGGAGTCGTTCAATCTGTGTGAAACTAAAATGAAAATTTACTGACAAAGTTTCAGCCTGAAGCAGGACCAGAGGAACTTTCTTCTTGCAGCAGTTTTGGTACAAAAGATCAAACTTTGAAATCACTTCAGCTTTTTCTCTCATGGGATTTTGTTCCTTCAGAGAAAACCAACAAAATTCTGATTGTGTTCTCTCTCCCGCTATTAGAAAGAAACCATCTTTAATTAACTGTTGAGTTGAACTCTGACTCCAGAGGTTTTATTCCAGACCAGCGAGCTGCAGGCTTCAGCTGTGTGGTGATGTTAGGGTGGTTTTCCCAGGATTAGGATCGGATCTTTGTTTCTTGGGTTTTCTGTTCTTTCCTGTTTTCATCAGCTGCTCTTCATTCAACAATCACTTCCTCCCCAGCTTTGACAAACTCACCAGCTTGATTCCTCCTCCATGAGTTTCTTCATTGTGATCTTTCTTTTGACTCCCTGTCAGCTTTTATTTGAATGCTTTTTCCTTTCATATGAGTGACAGTGCTCATTTGCCTGAAGTTTTAGCAAAATATCTCGTGAAGCAAAATCCGATCAAAGCAGAACTCTCAGTGGACGTGCAAATACGTCTGATTCAATTTTGGAGTCAACCCCATTCAAGATGGCCGCCACAGGTAGCCGAGCTATAATCTGGTGTGGTTGCAGCTGAGTGACGATAGCAGTGCTGATGTGCTGATGTGATCTGGTCTCTCACCTCCAAACCCATCATGTTTGGTCTCAGATACGTGGAAGCCTTCCTGGCAAACCTTGAAAACGTTTTAGATCGAAAACTTTTGGCAGTTAGAGTTTAAAAAATGGGCGATTTCCAAACTGTCAGCAGGAAGTCATCACTCATGTTAGGAGCAACCAAGAGGCCAGAGTCTAAGCTTACTTTTGACAAGACTGCATTAGAAAAAGTGACCTTGATGTTGAAAGAAAAAGGATTCTGCAGACGTCCCGAGCTAATAAAGTAATTTCAACATCCACCAGTTGATTTGATCCAGTGCTTTCTTTTGTCCTCCCATTTTCTCCCATCTTCCCCTTTTCTTGCCAAATGTCCTCCCAAACGTAGTTAACAATGACTTTTATTCAGTATGTCTGATTACAATCAGGGTCTTGCTTTTGGCTACCTGCTGTCCCCGAAGAGGTGTGGAGGGAGAGATGAGAGTGGAGCCCACTCACTTTCTGAGCAATAAAACGGGAATGTCTGAGCCCCTCGATGGCCGCGGAGCCTGGCCGCGAGCCAGGATGAGCGAGCCTCTGTACTTATCCATCTATCGGTGCGAGGACGAGTTCCAGACTTTGGGAAAGAAAACAGAAGACTTTGGCTGATCCTCAAAGGACAGTTTGGTAGTTGGGACTCAGTTTAAATGGTAAATGGTCTGTATTTGTATAGCGCCTTCTTAGGGTTCTACAACCCCCCAAGGCGCTTCACAACACAATCAGTCATCCACCCATTCACACACACAGTCACACGCTGGTGGGGATGAGCTACAATGTAGCCACAGCTGCCCTAGGGCGCACTGACAGAGGCGCGGCCTGCCGTACACTGGCGCCACCAGTCCCTCTGACCACCACCAGCAAGCAAGGCGGGTTAAGTGTCTTGCCCAAGGACACAACGACAGCGACAGACTGAGCAGGACGCGAACCTGCGACCTTCCGATTGCAAGGCGGCCACTTAACTCCTTAACTCTGTAGAGAGACGTTGGGCGGGCTTAGCACCGGCCCTGCGACAGAGAAAAACTACAAAGATGGAGTCGGCTCAGGAACAGCGCTCGTTTGCAACAGCCTTGGCATCAACTTTGACGACTTAAACTGAAGCCTTTCTTTGAGCTATGAGCCGATAGAGGTACTCAAGTCTTATTTGGAAAGCTGCTGCTGCCCACCATTAACACCATTGCTTCGTTAAAGTAACAACAGATAGCTTTTTAAACTTTAATCTAGAGCTTTAACATTGATCTCAGTGATTGTTGAGTTAGAAACTTGACCAGTTTCATGTTTGACACCACTCCAGTGCTGCCAACACTCACGCATTGAGCGTGAGACACACGCATCTGACCCCTTCACACGCTCTCACGCCACACTTCCAATTTCTCACGCTGAAAAAGCACCACGCTGAGGTTAGTTGGACAGTGGATATTCAACACACATTACTCCATAGTTCACGAGAGACCGCGGTCAGCTGTGTTCCGAGGACTCACTCATGAAAGCGGTGGTTCGCTTAGGGACCGTCAACAATTTCTAGTCATTTGAGAACGCATGCAAAAAGTCAAAAGCTTCCAGCTTCATTAAGTTATTCAAAATCAATTATCGGTTCTGTTCCTAAACTAGACCAACACATAACGTTTTTTGACACATTTCATACAATCTGATATTTTTTTATTAAGATTTTCATAAAAAATAAGATATTTTCTTCAAAAGCTTCCAGGAAAATTGATTAAAAAAATAGTAAAAACCAATTGTGTTACTAAGGTAGACCAATGCAATGAGACACAACAGTTTTTAACATACTTCATACAATCTGATCTTTTTCATTAGGATTTTCATTAAAAATATATACTTTTTTCAAAAGCTTCTAGTATATATAAAAAATACTCAAAACCAATTCCCAGAGGTGGCAGCTTGGAACTACCAAGCAATAGGATTCCTTTGGAGTGGTAGGAATGGAATTGATCAATTTATTTGGAAGCTATGTAAGACAAATTAGTTATTTGTTATTTTATTTTATTTTTTATTTTATTTAACCTTTACGTATCCAGATGAGTCGAGTGAGGACACAGTTACATTTACACCAAAGAAAAACAGATAAGATAAAAAAAATGCAGGATAAAAATAAGATAAAACAGCTAGACATAAAGACAAAGGACTGTTGTCATATATAATATGTACAAGCCATCAAACCAGACTTAAAACAATCTAAGCACTCAGAAGCACGCACATTGATCAGAAACTATTGATTGCAATGAATTATTGAAGGTAGATAATGAAACGTAGGTAGTGAGCTTTAGTGATTTTTGCAGTTCATTCCAGTCATTAGGAGCAGCAAACTGGAATGAGGAGCTGCCAAAGGAGGTGCGAGCTTTGGGAATAACCATAGAGATTAGGTTACTGGAACGTAAATTGCGCTGGTTGTTGGAAGTGATGAGTAATGTTATTTAAATATTTGAAAAAAATCTGACTCAATGAAATTTGTTAAAAACTAATTAAATAACAACTGACAATTAATTTTCAGTCATTTGATCACAAAACCTGGATGCTATTGAAGCAAAATACAGAAATTATCATAAAATATTAATAAAAATGACCTCTTTAAATTAAACATGTTAAAAACTGTGGTGTCTCATTAATCTAGCTTAGTAACAAAACTGTGAATTAATTTTGAGTAATTTGTTAATTTACCTGGAAGCTTTTGAATAAAATAACTTAATTTTCTATAAAAATCTTAATAAAAAAAGATCAGATTGCATAATATGTTAAAAACTGCTGTCTCATTGGTCTAGCTTAGTAACACCACTGGAAATTGAGTTTGAGTATTTTGATCAATTTATCTGGAAGCTATTGAAAAACAAACAATTTTTCATTAAATTACTCATAAAAATGATCAGATTGTATGAAATATGTTTCAAACTCATGTGTCTCGTTGGTCTAGTTAAGTAACACAACTGAGAATTGATTTTGAATAATTTAATCAATGAAGCTGGAAGCTCTGATTTTTTGTTCTCAAATGACTAGAAATTGTTGACGGTCCCTAAGCGGACCGCCGCTTTAATCAGCGAGTCCTCGGAACCCAGCTGACCGCCGTCTCTCTGTGGCGCAGCCGCGCAGCACACGGCATGAACACCATCTACTGCCTGTAGTGAACCAGGAGTGAATGTCTGTCGAATAACCAACGTCCAACTAACCTCACCGCGGTTGAAGAGGGAGGCGAGCCGAGCCCAGCTCTGTTTAATTCAGCTCCAAAGAAGAGTTGGGATGTGATATTTAGCTGTGATGGTTAAATGAGTATAAAACTCATAGCTTACATTATTTGTTGAATTCAAAATACATAAACAAGCTCAAAATATTCCCAAGAAAATCTGTGCGGAGAGCCTCATATGTTACACAAATGAAAACACAGAGCCTCAGGTTTGCTCTGGGCGCTGAATTCCTTCGTAACACAGCTGAACTGGTGTCAGAAACTATTAAAAACACACCAGCGACCCACAATGTTGCAACAGCTGACAGTTTATGTGCAAAAACATGAGTTATGAAGTTTATTTAGCAACACTTTTGCTTTCATTTTGCACAGAGTCAGTCAGACTGATTCCTGGAAAATGATCCAAAAAAGAAAAGTTGAGCTCGGTTTGAGGAAAAATGCTGCGCATAAACCTTCTGTGACTCTGCTTTGGCGTGCATTTTGTTTTATTTAGTCCAAATAAAATAAATGCGTGAAAGGGAGAAAAATACTCATTTAATCATCTCAAACATCAAACTTCAGTGTGCCAGCGTTGTTCTTCAGAAATGTTTTTGGAGTAGCCGTAGTGAGGACTTGCAGCCTGAAGTCTCTGGTGAGAATGAGGCTGCTAATCTGGGAACTCAACATGGAGGCATGAGCGTGAATTTATAAATCTTGTGAGAAAGTGAGTCTCGTTTAGGAGTTTAGGAGAAAGAAAAAGCTTTTGCCGCGTTTCCACTCGACGACCCACAGGAAATCATTTTGACTTTACTCTTCATCGTCCCGTCCACAACTCACGCCAACTTTCATCTGTTATTAATCTAAAGCCGTGCACATGTTTTTATAATCCTTAACACCTCTGCTGCCTTCCATCAGTCCGTCTCTACATCATCCTCTCATTCCATCTCTCCAAAGTATGTCTGAAGTTTCTCCTTCTCACCTCTCCCTCCTCCTCCTCCTCTTTTCTTCATCTCTCCTGCCCCTCGATCAGCCTGTCCTCCCTTTGCCCTTCGCCTGTCGACTTCCATGGCAACGAAAATCCCAAACTCACGGCTTTAGAGTGACAAATGGCTCTTTAAACTGGTATTTAAAAACAAAATGAGCCACTATTCACTCCCATTCTACCAGTCTGACTCCTACACACACACACACACACACACTCACACACACACACTCACACACTCACACACACACACACACACACACGCTGAGTTGTTTCAGCGGAGTGCTTTATCCCTGTCCAGCTGATAAAAGCCCGTCTGCTCCACTAACAAATTTGGTGGCCTTTTGCATAAGAGATAAATCTCACTTACAGGCTTTTTTCTCAGCTTCCTCTTGTTGCCTATTTGTCATCTGATGCCTCAAACATGGATCTGAGATACTAAAAGGGGGCATTTTTCACTCAGGGCTCAAATCTGTGCAGCAGACTGAGCTGTGCTGCGTTACGAGTCGCCGAATGGCAGCTTTTTTCCTCTTTGTTCAGGGATTTTTCAGACACAAATAGGAACAAATCTACGAGAAAAATGTAAAACTAGGGGTCGTCTGCTGCGACCACACATCTCCGATTGATGGTTTTGTCATAAGTCGACGTCCAGCTGCGTCAGATTTCTTTCTCAGAGCTCAGGAAAAAACACATCTTCACCTTCCAGATCAAGAGTCGGTTCTCCTTTGTGTTAAATCATTCTTTTGCTTCCCGTTGTTACAGTGTTTTAAACAAAATCCTACAAATCTTGTTGACAGCTGTACATTTATTTTATATGAGATACAAAACTTTTTGGAAGCGGTCCACAACCTGCAGAGCTGTTTCTTTAATACGAGTTATACGAGTCTAACTGACGGCCATAAAACTCACTCATCAAACTCTTTATGGGAAATCCTGAAGGAACGCAGCGGCTTTATTGCACCGTTCTGGAACCCGATCTGCGTTTAACTGTTTGCATTAAACGTGGACACATGTTGATCCAGTCTGGATGTAAAACAGGACCGGATCACTTATGATGAACAACACGAAGAGAGATTCTCCGCAGGACGGATCGAGACTGTGAAGAATCGAATTCGCCTCGGCTGCAGTTATCGTCGTGACGGATTCAGACGAGCCAAGTGATTAAAGAGGAATTCAGAGCTCAGGTAGAAACGGGCGGTCAAGGCCTTTGACGTGAACTTTCTTATACTGAAGAAAAAGTGAAATGTTGACATAACTGTAGAGTTTCTTAGCAAAAGTTGAGAATTAAGGCCAACTAGATAAGTTGTTCATGAGGGAGGGAATGATGGATCGGGAGATCGATAGACGGATTGGTGCTGCGTCTGCAGTGATGGGGGTGTTGTACCGGTCTGTCGTGGTGAAGAGAGAGCTGAGCCAGAAGGAGAAGCTCTCGATTTACCGGTCGATCTACGTTCCTACCCTCACCTATGGTCACGAGCTTTGGGTAGTGACCGAAAGAACGAGATCATGGATACAAGCGGCCGAAATGAGTTTTCTCTGCAGGGTGGCTGGGCTCTCGAAGCTCGGTCATCCAGGAGGGGCTCAGAGTAGATCTGCTGCTCCTCCACATCAAGAGGAGCCAGTTGAGGTGGCTCGGGCATCTGGTTAGGATGCCTCCTGGACGCCTCCCTGGTGAGGTTTTCTGGGCACGTCCAACCGGGAGGAGACCCAAAGGAAGACCCAGGACACGCTGGAGGGACTATACCTCTCGGCTGGCCAGGGAACGCCTTGGGATTCCCCCGGAGGAGCTGGCCCAAGAGGCTGGAGAGAGGGAAGACACAGAGTCTGGACCCGACTCCGGATGAGTGGAAGAGAATGAATGGATTTAGCTAAACCCTAGAATGAAACTTTTTTTTGTAATTTGTAGTAAAGATGTAGCAGAGAGAGCAGGATGGAGGAACCATCTTTCTTTTTGAGGGTTTCTGGAAAACAAACTTCAACATGTTGGAGCGCTGACAAACAGGAGAATCAGGAATACCGTAGGAACCTGCTGTGGTTTATCCAGACTAAAAGGCAGAAACAACCGACAGAGAAACAAACTTAAAGCAGGACTGAATGTTTCTGAACCCTGAATATGTAGCTGCTGGCTGCTGAATATCATTTTCTCATCTATCATTTCGTTAATGACTTTTGTTCCACCATCAATCAAGTTACTTCCTAATATTATGACATTTCCTACTCATAAATAAGCACGTTTCATCAAACATTTTGTACATAAAAGAAAGTCACGTTAGAAATAGTTCTGAGTGAACCACAACCCAGTTTCACGAAGCAGCCTGATTCTCCAGATCCAAAGATCTCGACGGGAGAAAAGTGGAATGCTCCATCCTGGTTGGAGTTGAGTTTTTGTCTCAAGTAGAGGATCCTGGTGTTCAGCAGTGATGGGATGGAGCTATGGATGAACCAATGAGTGGTGAAGGAGCTGAGCCAAAAGGTAAAGATCTGGATTTTCTGGTCTGCTCGTGTTCCAACCATCACCAGATTTTGAATTATGGCAGAAAAAAAGATCCCAGATGGAAAAAGGATGAAAATGTTTTCTTCTGTTTGGAGATTGGGGTTAGTCATCATCAGAGGAAGCTCAGAGTAGAGCCACTCCTCCGCTGAGGTGGATCAGGCATCTAGTTAGGAGACCTCTGGACAGGGCTAGGACCAACAGAGCAACAAACAATGTGACTTATCATTGCTACGGGTCATACGCCGTCGAAGAAGAAGAAGAAGAAGAAGAAGAAGAAGAAGAAGAAGAAGAAACATCCTTTTTCCAAATAAGACTTGAGTACCTCTATCGGCTCATAGCTCAAAGAAAGGCTTCAGTTTAAGTCGTTCAAAGTTGATGCCAAGGCTGTTGCAAACGAGCGCTGTTCCTGAGCCGACTCCATCTTTGTAGTTTTTCTCTGTCGCAGGGCCGGTGCTAAGCCCGCCCAACGTCTCTCTACAGAGTTAAGTAGTTAAGTGGCCGCCTTGCAATCGGAAGGTCGCAGGTTCGCGACCCGCTCAGTCTGTCGCTGTCGTTGTGTCCTTGGGCAAGACATTTAACCCGCCTTGCCTGCTGGTGGTGGTCGGAGGGACCGGTGGCACCAATGTACGGCAGGCCCCGCCTCTGTCAGTGCGCATCAGGGCAGCTGTAGCTATGATGTAGCTCATCCCCACCAGCGTGTGAATGTGTGGATGACTGATTGTGTTGTACAGCGCCTTGGGGGGTTGTAGAACCCTAAGAAGGCGCTATAGAAAATACAGGCTATTTACCATTTACAAACTTAGAGCACAGTGATTGGCGTGACATAAAACTGTTCCATCCAATGGTAGACCAGCTGAGGCTACAATGGGGCGTGGCTTGACCAACCTGCAGAACTAAATCTTTTTGCTGCTGTTGGTCAAGATTTCTAGGCTAGATCACCTCCTCATTACAGGAGCCACAGGATTCACTGGAGGAATTTGATCTTCTTCCTGGATCTGTAACCTCTGTGACCTCATCTTAGATAAGATTGAAGAATGGTTTTGACCAAACGTCACAACAAAAACCAATCAGAACGGAGTAAAGTGACCGCTGTCTGTTTTCTGGTGTCTAAACAACACATTGGTAGGATTACTGGTTTGTTTTCACTGTGCTGCATTCTCAGGCATCTTCACTTTGAAGCATCCCGTTTCCTCCCTGTTTCCTCCTCAGATGTTGGTGGTCCTCCGGCCTGTGGAGGAAAAGCTTTGTTTTCTTTATCACAGCCGCCAAAGATGAAACTCCTGAACCCTCACCTGCTCCCAGGATGCTGATAAGATCAGAAAACAAATGGATGCGGTCATCGGAAGGCTCAACGAGCTCATTAAGAACTCAGGAAGGAAGGTTTGGGACAAAAATTCACTAACCATGGTCCACCGATAACCCAGATAAAAGTTAATCTGCATCTTATCAGTAAGCAGCAGCTTGTTATTATAGCATTAAACATGTTTTTGTAATATTTATATTAATTACTTTGATTATTACAAGTTGAATGCTGCTAAAACTACAGGAAAACGACCTTTTCTGACTGATGCCCCACTAACCTGTGCCTAACATCCCAACAGTGTTTGCACTGAAGCTTTCCTGCAGACTGAACTTCCACTTGAACCTGACACTTGCTGTCCAGACACAAACCTCCCCAGAGAAGCTCCCCCAGTCAAGCACAGACACCGATCCTCTCTGCAGTGTTTGTTTCCTCTCAAGACATTCGCTTTCATTACAGAAAGTGCCACAAGCAAACCAACAAACCCAGCATCCTGCAGCACTCTCACAGATCTGATACACAAGCCTCTCTCTCTAGACATGCTGTAAACACTTCCTCTCAGTTGTTTGTTCATGTGGAGCTGAACAACCCCCCCAAAAAACACATTTCATATTCTCTGTCCTTAACTAGTAATTACACTGGAGGTGCGGGGTTAAGGCTACAGCTGATTGCGCCAGCAGATTCCAACCGATTAATTATGTGTTATCGTAGAGTTAGGCCGCAGCCTGAAGTGGACTTTCTGTTTTCTTTGCAATTCAGATGCTGCTGGCTTCCCCCAAACTAGGCCTGAGTGCTCTGACCCGGCCGCTCGGAGGGAAAGAGCAGCAGCGGGCCAAAAGGAAAGATTCCTCTCTCGGGTTCATGTAAACAAACAGCGACTGGCCAACAGCGGGGTAAGGAGTACTGACGTATAGTAAAGCATTAGTAACATCTGTTATATTGTGCTGGTGGTACATCTTTCACTTGGAACAAGTTTGACCATTTGTGTTGTTTGAAATGTGTTTCTTGTTGAATACGCTGAAAGTTAAAGATGCTGACAAAATATTCAAGGTCATAAAAACGATAACGTTCCATATTTATTCACTTTTCTATACATTTAGTGTTTAGAAATAGACAAGTACCACAGAGCAGTTTCCTGCTCCTCCACCCTACTGGTTGAAAGCAGAATTACAACTGTCAAACAACCCTGCAGCACCCTGCTGTAGCTAGCGTTAACACCTAGCTAACACTAACATGAGCCAGCTAATACTAAAATAAACCACGAAGTAAAAATATCCACACTGTTGGACAAAAAAATATTATTACTAACAAGTCCAGTAGCAACAAAGCCAGGTCACCATCAGTCTGTGATTTTGTAGCCTCCTTTAGCTCCCTCAAACTCGCGTAGGCCGCGCCCATGTTCACTCTGGTTTTAGCTCTTTGCTTCACCTCCAAAGACATTACTCTGTTACTTTTACTTCCAGGCTCCGCCATGATGCCAACAGAAAAAGCAAACTTCTTCTTTTCTTCTTCTTGTGCTTTTTATTGAGGATCGGCAAACTGAAAATGCTAACTGCTAGCATTATAGCTAACAGCCGTAAAGCAGGTAAAGAGCTCCCCCTATAGGACACCTACCCGCTCCACAAAACTGTCTACGGTTTTTGGTCAGCAGAGGGCTGCAGAGTGGTGTCAGATATGAAACTGGTCAAGTTTCTAACTCAACAATCACTGAAATCAACGTTAAAGCTCTAGCTTAAAGTTTAAAAAACTATCTGTTGTTACTTTAAATCCATCAAAGGTTACCAGTAATGTGCATTTTTACTCATAAAAGCTTCAACTAAAGGTCTTGATTGATGAATCTGGGATTTGTTCAAGATTGAAGTGAATTCACATAAATAAATAAATAAATAAATAAATAAATAATAAATAAATAAATAAATAAATAAATAAATAAATAAAATCATCCTCAGTAAATGTAAATTCATTTCTTAATAGTGAATGGAACAAGGGTTATTAAAATACAAGTTTAGCTAAAATCTGTTGCGTGATCATTAAATGTGATGAAACATTAAAATGTTATATTTAAATGATGAAAAAGTAAATAAAGTGTCACTTCAGCTGCATCCTTTCTTTGCAGCATCAATAAAATCAAAATGTAAAAGTAAACATGCAGCAGCTGACTTTTATCTTCTATAATGAGTTCATGAGGGAAATGTTCTGATTCTAAAAAGCAAAATCTGAAAACAAATAGTTTTTATTTCAGTTTCCTAGGATTAAAACTGCAGTGGCATCATCTAGGAGTCATGGATAATCTGAAACCAGAGCTTGTTTTGATCTGGATCTGACTTGTCCTCTCTGGAAACTAAAATGATCTTCCTCCATGTTTCACTGAGCTCCACAAAGGACTGCATGATCATTTCTTTAGGTTATTAAAATCGGTGCGTACCATCTGCATGTGCAATAAAATCCTTGTCACATGATCGTTGGATCACAATCATGTAAAATGTTCAGCGTTCACAACCGAGTCAAGTTTGTGGGTTACAAAAACGTAAAGGTGTCAAGGGAGTATGGAGGTTTTTTCTAAAGACTGGAACAAACCACTCAGAGTTCATATTTTCAGCGTGTGTTGGGTTAGTCGGTCTGAAAGGAAGCAGAAATTACTTCTATCAAGAGCAACTTCAGCCAGGTTAAGTTAAAAAATAATACCAGCGGCTGGGAGGAAGAGTGTCTCACGTAAGAAAACAGGAGAGTGACTGTTGCTAATCCTTTAGAGCACTTAGTGTGTGTGGTGAAGTCTGGATCTGATCCTAGGTGACACTGTCCAGGAGTTAAACTGCTGCAGATTATCAGTCCAGAAACACAGAGATTAAAAACGGTGTGAGCCGAAGCGCCTGTTTAGGTAAAAACAGGGATAAAAACTAGAAACATGCATGGACTGGGTCTGCAGGGCAAAGAGAGGATAAAACCATATAGAGTTCATGTTACTAACAACCGTTACGTTAGTAATCATTACAAATGTCATCAGGGGAGTCTTCAGAATATCAAACCAGGATTCCACAGGATGATAAACGAAATAACAAATCTGTTGTCGGATTAGGAGGAGAAAAATGATCCCAAGCACCAAAGTGTGTGAAGTTTTAACAGAAAACAAAAGGGTCCATATTTGATGGAAAGCCAGGGAGAGATGCTGATGCAGAAGTCATATTTCCTCTTGTTCTGGAACCAGTTAGGCTGCAGAACTCTGCACCAGCTGCAGATGAAGAACCAGATAACCCAGATTAAAACTGATAATAGTGCTTCAGTGTGAGAAATAACCTATTTTATCTCAGTATGGTTTCTAATTAACACATTTTAGATCGATTAGTTGGATCAATCCAGATATCTGGTTTATTCATGAATATTGAAAGACCAACAATATTTTAATGTGTTAATTCATTATTTAGCTGGTTTTTATTAATGGGACTGAATTACTGCTTTAAGAGGAGGTCTTATCTCAGGTCTGGGAGACAAACTGGATCACCGCCGATTTATAAAAATCCATCCATCCATCCATCCATCCATCCATCCATCCATCCATCCATCCATCCATCCATTCATTTTCCTCCACTTATCAGGAGTCAGGTTGCGGGGCCAGTAGCTTAGAAACATAGTCCCTCCAGTGTGTCCTGGGTGTTCCTTTGGGTCTCCTCCCGATTGGACGTGCCCAGAAAACCTCACCAGGGAGGCGTCCAGGAGGCATCCTAACCAGATGCCACGTCAACTGGTTCCTCTCGATGTGGAGGAGCAGCAGCTCTACTCCGAGCCCCTCCTGGATGACCGAGCTTCTCACCCTATCTCTAAGGGAGAGCCCAGACACCCTGTGGCCGCTTGTATCCGTGATCTCGTTCTTTCGGTCACTACCCAAAGCTCGTGACCATAGGTGAGGGTAGGAACGTAGATCGACTGGTAAATCGAGAGCTTCACCTTCAGGCTCAGCTCTCTCTTCACCACGACAGACCGGTACAACGCCCGCATCACTGCAGACGCAGCACCAATCCACCTATCGATCTCCTGCTCCACCCTTCCCTCACTCGTGAACAAGACCCCGAGATACTTAAACTCCTCACTTGAGGCAGGACCTCGTTCCTGACCTGGAGAAGGCATTCTACCCTTTTCTGACTCAAGACCATGGTCTCGGATTTAGAGGAGCTGATTCTCATCCCAGCTGCTTCACACTCGGCTGCAAAAGCTGGAGATCCTGGTCTGACGAAGCCAACAGGACCACATCATCTGCAAAAAGCCGAGACCTGATCCTTAGGCCACCAAAACGGATCCCCTCACCACCATGGCCATTATTATCTCCTTTATTATAATTTTACTTTATTGTATCGGCCATCTTTGCTGTGTGAGAAAACCCACAGAAACCAGAGAGGAGTGAAAGTTCCCGTAAAGCAGCATGAATGAGGTAAATGAAAGTGGTTGGGTGGAGAACATCAAAGTAGAGGATGGTAAACCTAAACGCAGCGGGCCGGTATGTTTGCCGTGCGATAAACACACGCCCCCGTTTTAACTGTTTTCTCTCTGATTAAACACGATCAAAGCTGCGTGTGAGCGCTGCAGCAGAAAGAAAACGCCTGTTCCTGGAAACGCTGCACCGCTCTACGTCAACAGACACAATCAAGTCATCCTCTTACTGGAGTCCTCCATGTAAATTATTGAGAAAACTGTGGATCACGTTTTAAACGCCTAAAAACCCTAAATGCTCGTAGATGAGATTAAACGTGGAGCGCTGTTTGCACTCTGCCTCTTTTCAAGTCAACATAACATTTTCTTTGGATCCGAGAGGTGAAGATATTTTGAAAGCAGCAAATGTTTATCACAAGACCCCCTGAGAAAAGCCGAGTAATGGCAAAATAATGCTTTTTACATCCCACCAGAGTTTGTTTGGATGGTTGTGTGATTATGAGTGAGTAGTTGGCCGTGTGTGTGTGTGTGTGTTCATTTCCCATTACTGGGGACATGCTCATACTGGATTTAGCGAGGTGAAGGCTCAGATTTCATGCTCCACACATGCAATGATAGATTCACGATTGATTGTGAAAGAAAAAACAACGAATCAAAGCCAAGAAACGCAAAACATAAACGTCTTGTTTTTTAATTCCATGAATTCTTTTCCATGTTCAAACCTTTTAGTGCAACTTCACCAGCCCTGCACACCAATTCCCCACTGAGACACAAAACCAAACTTGTGTTTTTCATACGTCCAGCTTTATTGCCGTTGTAGACGTAGCTAGCATGCTTCTGAGCGAGTCCGTTCCCGTGGCTGGTCTGGGGCCAGAGTATTACCTCGAATCAATTCTTTGCACCTAGCAGCCAAAGAATGACCCTTAAACTGGTCCAGAGCAGAACGAACTCCTCGATGGTCTAGAACCGAGGAGCAGGAGGTGGGATTATCACGGCCAACATGGCAAATGAAAGAAAAACAACTATTATGGTGTCTAATCTTCCAAATCACAAGGAGAAAAAGTAAAGCTTCTAAATCTTAACTGCGTCACGTAACAAGGCAACAACCCTAAACACACAAGTCGCTCTTCCAAAGAGCGATTATCCAGGAATCAAATTAAAGTGAGTCTAACCCAGAAATGCAGAAATGTTCTTGTGAGGAACCAGAGCAACATCAGAGAAACAGAGAGCTGAGGTTCTGTTGCTGTAAAGGTTTAGCTGCAGGTCATTCTGAACAAGCCCACTGTGCAAAGACCTGGTTAGGATGTCCTACAGACGTGGTCTGGACCGATGGACTTGATCTGCACGCCCATGCAATGTTGACTGTTTGCAGGGAGAGGCTCGGACTAAAGAAACTAATGCTGCTGCTCACTGATATGCAGTCTTCAGTTCTTATCAGTGAACCGATACTAGAATGTTTTGGTCCCAAGCAGCATCACCGTCCTCTGAACAGAACAAACTAGAGGAGATTAGACAGAAACTAAAGTAAATAAAACCCTTTTACATGTCCTCTAGTTGGGTGCAGCGTGTCACTGTCACGGTGTGAAGTTAGCTGCACGATGATGTCAGTGGTCGAGAGGAGGAAAGAGATTATATTGTAAGTAATCTCTTGACTTTTATGCACCTGGTTGCAGATTTATGTGGTGCAGCAGACATTTAAACGTTCCCCTCGCTCTTCCTTACACCTCACTTGTCTTCTTTGCTCTCATGGTCGTTGTCCCAGAAGTAAAAACAATCCTCTTTGTTGCTCAACATGCTAACACTTAAAAATCACACGGGTCATGTGGAACAGCGCCCTATCAGGCTACGTTTAACATGGATTATGAAAACATGACTACAAGATGTGAGATAAGACAGCAGCAAAAACTGGTTCCAGATCAGCCCGCTGAGCAGTTCTAAGCTTCATTGTTGAGGAATCTTCTAATTAGGGTTGGCTTGGGTTATCCTGGCTCATCCCTTTAGTTATGCAGCTGTTATAAATTCCCTTAGTATAGCTGTTGGTCATAGTTACCATTTATATGCAAAAACTGTTAATCCCTTACAACAGGCACTTGTTGGGCAGCTAAGGGGTCCTTGAAGAATATATATGGGCCGTTTCTCAATATGCGAACTTGTGTGTACTTGTGTACTCCCGTCCTTGTGAAACGTCAACGATGGTCCAAGTACTGTTCCAATCCTAAGTACATATAATGGCAAGTTCGCTCAAAGTTCCCGGATATGTTCTTGCTCCGCCCATTGTATCGAAAATGCACTGATGCGTCCTTCTGCAGACTTGGGACAGCAAATTTTCCCATAATGCATTGCGCCGCTAACCGTTATACTCCGAACGGCAGAGGAGAAAGCTCATAACTGTTGTGTTTTATATCAGAAATATAAATAAATCAATATAAAGTTGTCTGTTATTGTAAATAATTGCGTATAACCTGTAAAATTTGCTGTTTGTTTTTTTCTTCTTTCAGACTCTTCACGATCCCTCATAATGCTAATGAGCTAACCCACTATCAAAATAAAAGCATCATTGCTGTGTTTTGATGAAAAATAAACTTCTTTTCTTCATTTATCAGTGGGAAATGCTGGTATTTTATCAGTTTTGATGAAAAGTGGACCAAATATAATACAAATAATAGGTTTTCGTTGTTTTTTTGTTATTTAAGGAACAGACTAGACTTTTATTTTTATGTCAGGTCGTTTTTTTTTTAGCATAGCAACAAGCAGCGCTTGCTGCCGTGAGGCAAAGAAGTACGTTTGTTCCAAATGCCGTCCTCGTCCTCCCGTACTCGGCAGAACGGACTTTCTGGTGTCCTAGCCAAGAACACACTTGTCAAGTACACAAGAACGTACTAGCGTCCTTGAGTGTTGAGAAACGGCCCACTGAGACGTTAGCAACAGCTGTTAATCTTTTACATTCCTTCACGTCTGCGTTCATGACGAAGGTGGGTTTAACGAGCTGTTAACTCATTATTGTTATGGAAACGAAGCAGCGATTCTGACGCTACCTTTAGCTATTTATTACTTTAATATCTCATTCATTTGACTATTTATTGTACTATTTTATGGTATTTCTTGTACCATTACACTATGTAATGTGTTTATTTGATGCTAAACGAACTAGCTGACTTGCTAACAGTAATTTATTATTTAAGTTGAAGCTGAAATTAAAATATACTCATTAACTTTATGTACACTCTTCACTGATGTTTAATTCCATTAATTCCAGTTAGCAGACAGACAGAAAACAGCTCGTTAAAGAACAAATGAACTGTGACGGTTTGGAGTGTGCTCAAATATTAAAGCTACGTTGACGATTCGTCAGTGTCCGGCATCACTCTCTGATCAGTGTCTGTGTGGATGAGGTGCTCCAGCAGATCCACCCTAAAGTCATTTACAGTCTCAGACTCCTAGCGCTCCCCAATAGCTGCTGTAGGCTGAGACTGCTGGAAGACACGTGTGTTTGGGTCTGTCTCGTTCCTCTTAGACCTGGTCCTGGTTCTGGATCTGGAGCAGGGGTAGGGAACCCTGGTCCTGGAGGCTATCCAGCATGTTTTAGAGGTTTCCCTGCTTCAACACACCTGATTTTAATCAGCAGGTGATTAACAGGCTTCTGCAGAGCCTGATGAGCTGGGTTGAAGCAGGGAAACCTCTAAAACATGCTGGACCAGGACCAGGGTCCCCTACTTTAATCTAATCTGCACAATTTCAAAAATTGTTGTTTTATAATGAATCTGATATTTTTACAACTTAATTGCATTTACTGCAATCAATTAGCATGGATGTGATGTGATTGATATGATAACCTGATTTTGATTAGTTGCGTTTAATAGACCTTTAAGGTGAATTTTACCGCTTTATGAATAAAATGAATTGATTAAATAGATTTAAGGTTAATTTAAATGACCATTTTTGTGGCATTTCACAATACTTTTCACATCATACTAAAACAAAAACACTATTTAAACCTATTAGAACCCGAGATTTTATTTGATGAGCATTTTTAATTTCACCTAGCTATTCCTGATTTGTAGGACCTCAGAAATATAGATAAAAAAACGTTTGAGCAAATAATAACTTGAAAAATTATATTATAATTATAATTAAATAATAAAATTCAAATACTTTTCTATTAAATTTTTAATAAAAATCTAAATTAAATACATTCCTAGAAGCTAAATAAAACTGTTTCCCTGAGTAATAATTACAGGTCTAAGATAGAAATAATGAACTATAACAGGGCAAGAAGCCAGTGTCCACACATGGACGCCAGGTCTTACAGAGGATAAAATCAGTTGTGATTAATTATTGTGTTAATCCTTAAATCCTTAAATTTGAGCTCGAGAACGCTTTTTGACTTCAGCCAAACGACTTTTCCAAGAAAATCATTTTTTCAATCACATGTGCAATGATCAACAATCAAAGCAGCTTTTCTGCATGTTTACACGTTCAATCACAAGCCTTCACCTCGGCTGTAATCTCTGAGCTGGCCTCTGGGGAACACATGAAATTAGACTTATCTCTTTTTCAACATCATTATCTACGATTTAGATAATTGGACCAATAGAAAGTGGAGGTCGCAGCAGCTGGCGTCGTCACACAGCACGTAGCGGTGAGTGGACTCAACCTATGGCGGTAGCCGTGACGGCCTGAATAATCATTACAAACACAAACGGCTTGTTATGTTTTACTCCAGCTCTCCTAAAAGACCCCACTGATGAGATATCAGTGTCCATCTGCAGAGTTGGCAGGCAGTGTGTGTTTGATACCGTTTCATTTGTAGATTATTACACGCTGTGATTGATTTTCCCTTATTTAGGCGCCTATTTGGCCCGCGGCATCAAATAAAACCCATTTCACCCGTAGCGCGGCTCTAAATCACGATAAAATGGCTTCGTGTCTGTTTGGCTTGGCCACCTGACTCAGCAGCAGAACAATGTTTGTGTTTCTTTATCTAATTTCAAGTTCAACTGAGAAATTTGATTCTGACATCAAGTTAAAATGTTTTTACGAGTGCAAGAAGATTCCTAAACGGCTGCTTAGGACTCTTTTTGTTCTAGACAGAATTACTTTTGGTTTTAAATGATGACACTAAAATAATCTTGCAGAAAATAAGATAAAATGTGAATTTTGATTTCACAATAAAAGTCTAATTTTGCATTTTTTTATGCTTCCCAGTTAACCTGTTGAGCTGCAGAACAGTAAAAGGTCAGTTTTCATGTGTTCTTACTCATTTTTCTTGCTTGTGGGTTGGACAACATTGGCTAACATGAATGCTGTGATATTTGGGGGCTTTATCTTAATACACAACATGTGTCACCATGTTATAACATCTGCTCTGAATCATTGTATTAATATGAAATCCATGCCTGCAATGCCTAAAACACTCCACATGGTTGGATTCTTGTTAAATTCGGTTATTCTCAGGAGTTTGATTTTGCTTCTGGCTGCTGTTTAGTTTTCTTTTTGCAAGAATTCAATGAAACAATAATTTTTGTCACAAACAAACTAGAAAATTGCTTTTAAACTGTATAAATTAAAGTACAGCTTTCTGGTCAGTGATGTCCTGACATATCTGGGTATACGTGAGTGATATTTGTGTTTTTATCTCAGGACAGGATAAAAATAACCGTCAATGATTTATAAAAATCTACATAGATGCACAATACAGAAAAACAGAATATCTTTGGGTTAAGAGTGGTGGTGAATGTCTGCAGAAAGAAAAGTGCAAGAAAACAGCAGGGGTGCCCCCAGAAAATTTTGGCAAGGGTGGCCAGATGGGGCCAGAGGACACCAAATTGGTCCTCGTGGTAACTCTGGTAGAGTTTAGCCTGTGGTGATGCATTGCATTGCTTCTTTATTAATTTTTATAAAAAACAATATGCATCCAAAATACTTAACTGAAATTTGAGAAATACAAAAATATCAGAAAAACACATTTCAGTTATTTCAAAATTTATTTTAGAATTTTAATCTTTAGTTTAATTCACCTGTTGCTGTCTTTTTTTTAAATGGTGACCAGCAGAAACATATTTTTTTATTCTGATTATTTCTTTAATCATTAATTGTATAATTTTTTATTGGGTTTTACATTTATGTCTTGATTAAATACGATAAACTTATGGTGTGAATGAACATTATTATGATTTATTAAAGAACACTGGTCTTCCCTGGGGGGGACAGCAATTTTCTATGGCCATGGCCACCCCTGGCCACCCCTTGGGGGCGCCACTGGAAAACAGGACGCTGTTCATGTGGAATCACACTGGATTGGTACTTAAATCACGCTTGCAAGAAGTTTAAATGTAACATATTAGCAATATTCCTGCATGGTTCAACCTTAACTTCTGTAGATTAGTTGTGGATTGTCTTAATGTTTTATTTGGTGATTTATCTTCATTTTCTGAGTAGTTTGGTTGCCAACCACTCCCAAAGTTGTCTCATATTTTTAACTCATTCTGATTAGGGGTAGACTGATAAATCTTTAGACCGATATATCGGGCCGATTTTTACCGTTTTTTTAAACATCAGCCGAATCCGATATTTGTCCTTAGTAAAGCCGATTTAAAGTCAGGCGCATCCTCGGGCAGCCCGGTGCTGTTGCAGAATTTAGTTTAAATGTATTTTTACATTCACTAATAACATCTGCATAATAAATACTCTAAATTAACTTTATTTAGGTGACTTTAACACTGAGAAGTTTAACAGTTAGTTAAATTCAGAGTTAAAAACCTGATTCAGCTTCAGAAGTTTTGTGCATCAACTGATGTTATTAGTGACATTTTAGCATGAAAATAAGGTGGAACGTCTAGATTTCACAGTCTGCTGACCACGTCTCCTACATATCAGCATCGGCAATAGAAAAACCAATATTGGTCGACCTCTAGTTCTGATTCACATATCTAATTGGGAAAGGTCAGATGCTCGTGATGATTCTGACTTGTGGATATTTAAAATTCCTGCAGAACAAGCGTGAGGCCTTTTCTGTGACTAACAAGAGGAATTTAAGGACTTTTGCAAAAATTAAAAAATTCGCTGCAGGTTGCAATTTAACCCTTAACAATGGCTTAAATTTAAAAAGTATTAATTTGCTGTGTGGTGGATTCACTGTGGACGTGTGCACATGCACAGTGTAAAACATTATTCTATCTGTTGTGACTACGCGTGTTTTACAGCCACCCAAATTTGCTCAACATCTCCCTCACAAAAATAGAATCTCTGCCAGATGATAAATCCAGAGCTGTTTTTCCTCCGAGCCAAGTCGTTTGTCGTGTTTTATCTCTGGATGGGCAGAGGAGTGTTCTGTCTGCGAGTGGAGCATTAGGAGAGTGTGAGAGAGACTACACTCCCAGTGAACGACGGCCAAAACACCGTCATGTAAATTTACGCTTGATGTTTCATCAAAAATTAAATTATGGTTACTAACTTTAGAGCAAAACTAGCAAAAAGATGTGTGTAACTCCCACAGTACAGGTCACTAAACACTGGAACGATTTCCCCCCTCACTATGTGCAGCATACTTTCATCACCTCGCTTTTGATTGGCTACACGTCACATTCAACATGCTGCATGCTTGTCCCCAAGGGACACCACAAACGCTGCAACATCAGGGCGAAACGATCCAACATGTTGAATATCTCTGATTTTGTGACTGGAGTAAAGTAAGGGCTTAGCCAGAATCTAACAAAGACTCCTGTTTTATTTAAAGGTCAGCTTTACTCATATTTTTAATACATTTGTAGTGGTATCTAGTAGGAATGAATGAATGCAATGTAAGTCGTACTCTGAGGAAAAAAAGCTCCGGTGCACATGTTTGAGGAACAATGTAGATGTAAGCCACATCAGAGCTGAGTCTTACTTCCTGATATGTGGACATCTCTCCTCTGATTGGCTAACAGCAACGTGACTCTACCACTGACTCTGTTTGCTCTGCAACGTTGATGTTTTATCTCCACCAATAACACAAGCCTGGAGGAGTTCTGCTGTGTGGTGGAGTTGCTAATGCTAACGGTTAGCTTCTACTAGCCCAGACGTTCTCTGCTGTTTCCTGGACGCTAAACCAACAACAGCCTTCCCCGTCGTGAGTCAAGATGGGTGAGTCCATGAATGTTCAGTGACAGTGTGACGTAGATCTGTCAGGATTTTCTAATCCTAGAGTTTCACCTAGAGTCTATTTTCTATCAGAAGCTAATGCAGGAGATAGGTGGAGGAGACTATTTTCATGTTCAGCCTGAATGAAACACTCAGAGTGACCCGTTAGAATCAGAAATAATCATTAAAAACGTTTTATTCAGTGAAGTTGATCTTTAATAAGGGTTGTCGGTTGTATCTAGGTAATTATGCTGATTTACAAAAGGAATCCTAGTAAATAAATTAGCACCTTATCAGGTGTTACCAAGTATGAAAGCACTCCTGAGCTTCCGGTGACCTCCGTCTTTCTCCCCAAACTGCAAGAAAAGATGATGCGTGTGTCTGCTACAGCTGTTCTGATCCATTAATGCAGCCATAGAAATAAGTTTGTCTGCATTTTGCATGAACTTTACCAGGTTTATCAACCCTTGATGCATATGCATGTTATAAAAATAAAAGCAAAGGGAATGTATTGTGTTTTTTTTTATACATGCATATAATCACGGTCATTTATTGTGCAGCAGATCAGCTGATTAGAGGGAAAGTGTGTTTTTGTAACATATCTGAGTATCTGGGTTTGCTTAACTGCTACGAAAAAGTCTCTTTTTAAAGAATCGGAGAGACGAAAAGCAGCTGCTGCAGATAACAGCCAAATTATCAGTGATTATAGCATGAATTTAATCATGAAATCGGTGCGCTGCAACAACTACACACACGTCCTTGTTGTTGGTGTTTGTACATGGACTTGGGTGAAAGAGTTAGGATGGGTTCATGGTTAGTGCAGCTGGAATGATGACATCATCACTTCTACATCTGGAAAGGTAATCTGCACGTGAACAGGTTCTGTTTCCAGCGATGAAACATGACAACAGACCTGCTTTCAGCCAATCAAGACCCTTAAAATTAAAATAAAATAGAAATGCCACAAATGTTTGTGTTTGAGCAGCATCTTTAAGAGAGATAATCAATGCTCATGGTATACTGAGTCTAAAGCAGATAACTATGTTGTGTGTTCATCAGGTATAGAGTTGTTGTTGAATCACAGAAAGTGATAAAAGGAAGTTGTTTTCATGCATTTTGTTTCCCTCCAGCTTCGTGCCTGTGGCTGGTACTAAATCATTACTCCACATTTAAAGAGACAGTGTGTAGTTTCCTGCCAAAAGGGGGCAGTACAAACATTTCAGGGTAGTTTTACACCACATCACCGTGACTGTCACTACTTTAAAAACACATTACGGTAAATGTTACCTGTGGAGCAGAAAGCTGCGACCTCAGCGTGACTCCTCAGACTTTGATAGTCCTTCGGTTAATTCCATGGAGAGAATGCAACGCTGATGCTGGTTTTCTGGTGGTGTAGGTTCTGGATCTGCTCGGGGTCCTGCGCCTGCTGATGACGTCACACTACGGCAATACCACTCGGCCAAAATATGTTGCTTCTCTTTTTTTGATTCTGTTCTTTCACATAGGTTTTGGAAAGAGTTCAGCAGTTTTGTTATTAAATTCATGTTTCTTACCATCTAAATGTTTTTGAATGTGGTAACGTAACTTCCTAAGTCGTATGTCCAGCCAATCATCGAGTGCGATGTCATCAGCAGGCACAGGACCCCGAGCCGGCTCACGTAGAAGGAACCATGGCGTTCCCCAGAGACTACAGACCCACGTCCTATGTATTTAGACCTGATTTTTATGGCTATATGTTACGAAGCCGCCAATATTTTTCAACGACTGGACATCATTTTATTCACTTTCAACAACACTTCGATGGATTTGTCCAGAGATTAATGGTAAAAACTACACATTATCACTTTAACTTGAACATACACAAACCCAAAGGCAGAAACTCAATGTACCAAATAGATTGCAGTTTTTATAGATACTGGATGTGTGGAATCACACCTCAGCTGCTGACTTTGACACCACAAACAGAAACATATGCACTCATTTTCTTCACTAACAGACAGAAATGACTTATTCTAGACTTGGGCACCAAATCCTTTATTTAGATACGATGAGAGCACCTTTGTGTTTGCTATCTGTGCAGATTTGGCTTTCACTCGTTCTGAAACAGCTCCCAGAGCGACGTGAGGAACACGACCGTTCTGCCTCGCGGTGACACAGTCTAGTTGGATTTACGGCGCAGACAAAAATGGCAAAATTCCCTTAAATAAAATGTGATATTAGCAGACTCCTGAGCAATAAAAGGCTCCATCTCACCTCTTTAGATACAGAACCGTATGTGTGTGTGTGTCACAGCTGAGATGTTAAGCAGCTGTTGCCCAGCAGATAAAGAGGCTGTGGTTGATGCGATGTCTTGCAGTAAAGTGCTGCAATCAACGGAGCTGTCAGACACGCTGATAGAGAGGCAGGAAGCCTCCATATTAGTTTCCTTTCTGACTGCTGAGGACGTTTACGGTTTGTCCTCCTCAGCCTCCCTAATTTATTACATTTGATCCACCTTACAGGTTCTGATATGGCTGAACATCTGTTTAGGAGCTGGAATAATTTGATAAGGATACAGTTACTTCATGTTTCTGTATTACATCATGAGTCGAGTGCTTCAGAAACTCTGTATCTTAAACCCAGATTAGTGTATTTTGGCTCTTGGAGCTCGCGGAGATTTTCTCCAACTCTGAGATGTTTATTAAGCTAATCCTGTGAGACAGCTGGAGTTATCGGTTTAGAGCGTGTCTCACAGAGCTGTGACCGTTGGAGACACAATAGATGGGATCAAATACACAAACTTCACTTCTGCATGTGTCGAAAATGCAAATAAGTTGAACAAAACTTTGCAAATATTCTTGTTACAAGTTTAGAAAAGTTTTAATTGGTTACAGTTTACCCTGATTTTGTTCACATTTGTAACATCGTGCTCCATCTCTTTGTCTCCAATCAGTCACAACTCTGATTTATTAGTTTGTCAGTTCCTCCCAAAGCTCTCGTATTTCTCACATGCAGAAAAACTGAACTGAGACCAATTTCAGACGGGTTCAGGACTCCTGAGAGTTCTGTGATCACATGAAGGTGATGCTCTGTTGCTCCTGAGAGGAAATCGAGGACCCTTACAAACATTTTGGGACAGTCTGAAGACTCAAATGCAGTCAGTGAGCTTTTGGTTTTAATGGTTTATTATGAATTTCATAGTAAAATGCTTGAAAATGGGTTTTCATTCTTTATAAGATGGTTGTAGATTTTGGTGCAACCATTTATTAATTTATTTCTGTTTATTTTTGTTTGTTTCTTCTTTCCTCCTGAATCAAAAACATGTTCTGGTCTGTTCTACCCCAGGTTTCTTCTCTTTAGCAGGAATATTTGATATTTGTCACAGTTCTGGCTCCCCGACCTCCACCTCAGACCCACACCAGTGCTGGGACTCCACTTCCCAGCATGCACCACCCCTGACTTCCTGCCCACGTCAGCAGCCTGGGACTATATCAGGAAGTCTGTGCTCCCACTCATGACTCAATCATCGCTCCGTGAATGTTTCGACCGTTCTAGACAAACACTTTCCAGAGCTTCCATAGTTTTCCAGCCATTCCATAATTCTAGAACCGCAGTTTCCCTTCGAGCTGCGTGACGTGGTTTCTATATTAACTGTGTGTCTGTCCAAACCCAGTACTTGTCACTCCACGCTTGGGTCATAACATCCAAACTCACGCTCAGTCCCAGCCCAATCCTGACAATGTTCTTTGTTTCTTAGTTCAGACCTTGGTGAAACCTTTTAGTATATGAATATGTGTTCAAACACGTCTAAATTGCAGATATAAAGTCTAATGTTGAACTATTTTAGTTTAGTAAAATTCTGTAAAATATTTGGGTCAGAAAATCTTCTCGTTTTTTTCTCACTGGCTCTTTTTTCTACTCTGTTAGTTTCTGGTTTATGTTTCCTTTCAGCGTCCATTTCTCTCCTTCACGCTCTTTCTGCCTCTCCATCCTGCTGGCGTTGCTTCACTGAACTGATTTATGGCTTAACGTCCACTTGGTCGGATGTGTTGAACTAGGACTTCCTCTTTATTTCATCTTCCTGGAAGAAATTTCTTAATTCTTCTCTAATGTTTCACTTTTTTTTTTCTCTTGTCTTTTTTATCATTGCAAAAAAATGGTGAATGGCCTGTATTTGATATAGTGCCTTCTAGAGTCCTAGAACCCCCCAAGGCACTTTACAACACAACAGTAATTTAAACGCTGATGGTGATGAGCTACAATGTAGCCACAGCTGCCCTGGGGCACACTGACAGAGGCGAGGCTGCAGAGCACAGGCGCCACCGGTCCCTCTGACCACCACCTGCAGGCAAGGTGGGTTAAGTGTCTTGCCCAAGGACACAACAGCAGCATTCTCTGCCAGGAGCCGGAATCACTCCTTCGACTGCTGGACAACCTGCTCTACCTCCTGAGCTGCTGCTGCCCCTCACAAGCAGCTAAACTTTAAATGTTTCAGAGTTTCCAGCTAGGCTTTGCTGCTTCTTCCTTAAGCTTTTCTATTTTCCAAAGGTTATATATATTTAAATAAATTTGAACGGCTCCCTTCCCTCTGCAGGTTCCTTCCTTTCCTCCCCTCAGCGGCGCTGCCAGCCTGTTTGAAGCGTTTCTCTAACTGTGATGATTTCTGTCCAGTAATCAGCTGCAGCGGGTCAGATGTCCAACCTGGCTCCAAATACAAAGAAACTCTCAAAAAGAAGGAAGGAGAAACACGAGTGTTTCTATTTCATTCTTCACTACTTGCAGGGTAGAAAAAATAACATTTGGTAATCAGATCTGAAAACGACCCACATGTGGTCAGAAAATGAACACACAGGTTTTTTTCTGATGGAGATGCACGAAACAACATGGCTGCAAGTGAAACTGATCTTATAAAAATAGTTTTGATGCAATTTCAATTTCCATCATTTTATTGATGCTGCATCAAATCATTCCTCATTTATTCACATCAAAATGACTCAACACAACTACCTTTTGTTTTTACTGCTGCATCAGTTCATTACTGAAAGATTTCCTTAGATCTTCCTCTTTTAGACTCCTACCTTCTTTGAAAGTTCTCCAACTTTTCCTCCTAATTCTGTTTCATGCAGCATGAAATCAGATTAAATTTGCAATTATAATAGACCGAGTTCTTCATTAAAACTATGTGAGTTGCTGTTGGTTAAACAGATGTTTTTGTCCTTCTGGCAACGAAGCTGCTCAGAGTTTCTGTAGCTGCTTTAATCCTGACGACAGATTTGATCTGATGTCACACATTTAATCACTAAATTGTTTTTTTAATTGTAATAATCTCAATTTTTATTCTAATTAACACAAACGATTAAAAGATCATGTCCCCTCAGCTTAGCTAATATGCACAAGCACACAAATCTGTTTCTAATTATGTCTTTTTTTACTACATTTATCAGATTTACTGGTTTTATCGGCTGATAGTTTGTGTATTTTGGAGCAAGGAACGACTCTGATTGGAGGAAACACGACGAGAGACAAATACCTGTGCTGAGTGGTTTGCCGGCCTTCAGAAGCTTTTACGAGCCTGTTTATGAGCACGTCTGTGTGATTCTTCAGAGCAGTTAAAGACCAACATGATGGAACAAAACACTTTATTGGTGCCTAAAAGCAAACGGTTGTAACGCTGCGCTAACTGGAGGTCATCAGGTGTTCTGAGTCCTTAAACCTCTGAGCTGAAGGTGGGTCAGAACCCAACCTTCCCTTCTTCAACCAGAAGCACTTAAAGGTTTTCTCAGGCGAATCTGTGGAGGCGGGTCAAACCTGACTCATGCTTTTAGCCTCACAGAGGAAACGTAACTAAACTAACAATTACAGCACCTGTTGGTGTTTTTTTGTCCTTGCACATCCGGACTTTTGCAACTTGCTTTGTGAGTTGTGCAGGAAGAGCAGCTGCAGCCTCGTTTCTGTTGCATCAGTGCAACTGAACAATAACTAAGAAGGAACAATGATTGCAGATGTTGCAGAAACTTCAAAAGCTGCTTCAAACAGATAAGCTGAAACTTTTCAGTTCCACTGATTTCCTGCAGATGACTCTGATTCCTGCGGTCTGGTGGTGTTTTTTTTTTTATAGCACAGGGTGCTGTACATTTCCTGCAAAGCCACATTTAAATCCCCATATCCCACGGGTCAACCCTTAAATATGCAGCTTGTTATCAGCTCCATCACATCATCAGTTGGGTGTAGCTGCCATTCCTCCTGCCAACCTGTAGTCCTGAGCTGGAAAGAGCAGCCCAGGTGGGTTCTGGTGCTGTTCGGTGTGTTTATTCCTCTCTGATGATGTTCCTGATCAGATTTACCAGCTGTTTTAACTATGCATAGCCTATGCAGAAACCCAGAGGTAGTAGCTGTCTGCAGCGAGCTGCTGAAATCAGTCATGTGACTTGTACGTTAGTTATTTTTGTTTAATTTTCTGACTTTACTCTCTCTAACTCACTATGTATGGACACTTCATTAATTGTGCAGGGGAACGTGTTTATTTGTTTAAGTGATGCAGGAGCACGATCTGCTGCAAACACAAACTCTAAGTCATGATCCGCCTCATCCTCTGTGATTTACTTCATATGTTTTTAATTTATTCATAAATCTTCTTAATGTTCCGCTGCCTCTTTAAATGACATTTTTGTCCCATTAAAAGCAGACTCAGTGTAACCACATGCAGAAAGGACGACTAATGTGTTTTGTTTAGGGCTTAGCGTGTTCAGCCTTCATGCGTGTGTCGGTGTCACTAAAGGAGCTCATGTCGGCCATGTTGTCAGGTCATAAACCAGCAGCACATCTGCCAGCTGGCAGTCAAACTCGTTTGTTTAACCCGACTCGACGGATTCCCAGATCCTTGCTTCATATCTCCATGAAACACAATAAAACACACACAGCTGTATCGGAAAACATTCCCATCACTTTTTAATATTCATGTCAGGATTATTCCCAACTGGAGAGAAAACTAACAGAAAACCTAAAACAAAAATCCACGCCTGTTTGTTCTGAGCAGAAGGTTTACGGCTCTTCTGTGGCAAATTAAAGTCGCTCTGCTGTCGAAAACATCGAAACTCAAATTAAACCGATAGAGTTTTTTTAATCGTTTTTAGAATAGTCCGATCCTGTGTGTGTGTGTGTGTGTTTGTGCATGTGTGTGTGCGCGAGCGTGTGAGTGCGCATGCATGTGTATTTTTGTGCGTGTGTGCATGAGTGTGTACGTGAGCATGTGTGTGTGTGTGCGCATGTGTGTACGTGTGCATATGTGTCTGCATGATTGTATGTGTGTATGTGTGTGTGTGTGTGCGTGCATGTGTGTACATGTGCGTATGTGTGTGTGCATGATTGTATGTGTGTATGTGCATGTGTGTGTGCGTGCATGTGTGTACGTGCATGAGCGTGTGTGTGTGTGTGTGTGTGCATGTGTGTACATGTGCGTATGTGTGTGTCCATGATTGTATGTGTGTGTGTGTGTGTGTGTGTGTGTGTGTGTGTGTGGTGCTGTCCCCAGATTTCTCCCTGAATTTGGCGTTTGATCACTGATGTTTTCAACACATACTTAAAAGATTTAATTGAATCCATTTAACTTGCTTGTGCTGAGTTCAGTTTTGTTGTAGAATAAAAAAACAAAACAAAAATAAAATTCATTGATGCTAACAAAAAGATGTATTTATATTAAATTTATGTTTATTTATTTTGCAAATTTTAGTTGATTCTTAACTGGTTCTTGACTTCAAAGATTGTCCCAAAATGTTCCATCTGTCTCTCCTTTAACTAAAACTATTTCCTGACTGGATGACGTGTTTTGATGCCACAGAACTCCACCACAGGTCAGTCTAACTAATAAGTGTTCTACTTTCCGCTTCATTAAGAGGTTTGCAGGTTTCAGGTTTATTTTGAAGCCACTTGTGGTTCCGTAGGAGCTGAATTGTCAGCAGTTGTGTCAGCAGCCTTAAGGAGGCGGACTGGTAGATAATAGCTGTCATTAGTCTGTTATTAGTGCTGTCAGAGCTGTGTGATGTATGGCTGTGAAGGATGATGGAGCACGCAGCCAGAGCAGCTCACCCACCAGCTGTTTCTGCTCCACTGACTCCAAACTCAGAACTTCTAACGGGTTCTGGTGCTGAAGGTCTCACCCATAAACGTGATATGTTCTCATGGGCATGAGGAACAGCAGCTGTTCATGCAGAGCAGCAGCCAGAAATGATCGTCTTAGTTCGTCTGCCTCGAGTTTACTCTGCTCTAGAGTCGTCTAGTTGGAAGAACTTGTTATTTAATAGTTTTAATTTGATGGCTTGGTGCAAAATACTAATAAAATTTAATTTCAAACATCTTGATTTTTTTGGGGTGTCTTATTTGTTTTCAGTGTTGTTTTTGTCATTAGAGGTGGTGCATGGTCTCTATTCAGATATAGGCGTTAATTATACTCTATCAAACAGGAAAGATGCTGAATTGAGACCATTTTCCGCAACATAAATTCATTATTATTTTATTTTTATTTTACTCCTGTAGGGGTTTAATATGTGTTAATATGCATCATATTTATTTGAGTTATACAAGCAGAATTTATTACATGCTTTAAATTAAGGGTTTTAGGACAAAAATAGTCAAAATACATAAAATCTAATTTTGTTTGGTTTGTATCATATTTTACTGAATATAATCTAGTTTTTGTTGTCTTAAAATACTTTCATGTATCAAATTTCAGGGGAGAAAACTGAAGAAAATGTGGGTATATTGTGTTTAATATTTTGGGCACCTGAGTTTTAATTAATGCTGTTTTACTTATTAAACATTAGAGCAACATGCTAGCTCTGTTAGAGCAGATGTAAAAGGTCTTTTACGTTGATATTCAAGGTGTAGTTCTCTGTAAATCCATGTTTTAATGATTATTTCTGATTCTGATGGGTCACTCTGAGTGTTTCCTGCAGGCTGAACATGAAAATAGTCTCCTCCACCTATCTCCTGCATCAGCTTCTGATAGAAAATAGACTCTAGGTGAAACTCTAGGATTAGAAAATCCTGACAGATCTACGTCACACTGTCACTGAACATTCATGGACTCACCCATCTTGACTCACGACGGGGAAGGCTGTTGTTGGTTTAGGGTCCAGGAAACAGCAGAGAACGTCTGGGCTAGTAGAAGCTAAACGTTAGCGTTAGCAACTCCACCACACAGCAGAACTCCTCCAGGCTTGTGTTATTGGTGGAGATAAAACATCAACGTTGCAGAGCAAACAGAGTCAGTGGTAGAGTTGTGTTGCTGTTAGCCAATCAGAGGAGAGATGTCCACATATCAGGAAGTAAGACTCCAAACGCAGCTGTCTTGTCGTGCTAATCTGAGAAACGATGGGATTTTATTGCCCCGAGTTCGGCTTGCAAGGCTTTCATTCCTACCAAATGTATTGATTAACAAGTTTCCCACACATTTAACTAAAGTCTGCGTTAAACAAAAACTGGACATATTTGCAGGAAGTCATTTAATAAATTTCTGAACTTTTAGGTGTTTCTTTTTTCAGATTTCAGTTCTTCATAAATGTTTTATTTTTCAGAATGAAACCAAAGAAATAATCAGTTTAACCCTAAATCACAACGAGCATCTTGTGCTTTAAATAAACATCGTCTTCATTTCATCTCATCAGATGTTCCAAAGCTGCAGCTTTTTCTTTCTCTTTCTTTCTTTCTTTCTTTCTTTCTTTCTTTCTTTCTTTCTTTCTTTCTTTCTTTCTTTCTTTCTTTCTTTCTTTCTTTCTTTCTTTCTTTCTTTCTTTCTTTCTTTCTTTCGTCCTTCCTTCTTTCCTTCCTTTCTTTCTTCCTACCTTCCATTCTTCTTTCTTTTTTCAGTCTCTTTCCTTCCTTCCTTCCTTTCTCTTTCATCCATCCTTCCTTCTTTCCTTCCTTTCTTTCTTCCTACCTACCTTCCTTCCTTCTTTCTTTTTTCTTTTTTCAGTCTCCTTCCTTCCTTCCTTCTTTTTTTTCAGTCTCCTTCCTTCCTTTCTCTTTCGTCCATCCTTCCTTCCTTTCATCCCTTCCTTCCTTCTTTCTTTTTTCAGTCTTCTTTCTTTCCCTTCCTCTCTTCCTTCCTTCTTTTTTCTTTCTTTTTTCAGTCTCCTTCCTTCCTTTCTCTTTTGTCCATCCTTCCTTCCTTCCTTTCTATACCTTCCTTCCTTCTTTCTTTTTTCAGTCTTCTTTCCTCCTTCCTTCCTTCCTCTTTCTTTCTTTGTTTCTTCTTTCCTTTCTTTCTTTCTTTCTTCCTCTTTCTTTCTTCCTCTTTCTTTCTTTCTTTCTCTTTCTTTCTTTCTTTCTCTTTCTTTCTTTCTCTCTTTCCTTCCCTCCTTCCTTCCTTCCTTCTTTATTTTTCCTATTTTTTAAATTATATTTTTAATTTTTTAATTATTTTTTCTTTTTTGTTTCTTGTGAAGCACCTCGTAATTTTTATCTTGAGGTGCGCTATATAAGATCGTTTTTTCTTCTATTTCTTTCTTTCTTTCTTTCTTTCTTTCTTTCTTTCTTTCTTTCTTTCTTTCTTTCTTTCTTTCTTTCTTTCTTTCTTTCTCTCCCTCCTTCCCTCTCTCTTCTTCAGAAGGTTATCATCAACACAACCTTTGACCACATCAAAGCGCCGTATCGTGGTCGATAGGCCGGCTCTGATCTACACCACAGAGGCTTTCCTGTTTCTCTCTCTCCATCTCTCGGGTCCATTTGAAGTCAGTCATTTGGCAGAAAGCTAAACAGCCCCCTGTTAACTACCTCACTTACTGCTGTTTACAGATCGTCTCTGCTGAAAACCACAAACTGCTGCTGAGGCCGCCGAGCCCCGAGAAGCCAACCAGAGTGAGCGCTAAAACCCGAGACATGTCGCTGCTGCTGGTTCAATAAATATTATTTGAATTACTTTAATTAGGTAGAAGTGATTTTTATCAATAATAAAACGGTGTAATCTGTCATTACTTTGGACACTTGAAACAACTGGAGACTCAATTATGGGGCTAAGTCTGAACTCTGGACGTGGATGCTGCTCTTGTTTTCCTTCCTGAGCAGGTTGTGGAGTTCAGTCGTTTTCACCCTGTTGCTGTTTATTTTTCCTCTTGCAGCTAAAATCAGAGTGAAGCAGCAGTGAAAGCTGCTCAGGCCTCTCATACGAAGCTGCGACCCCAGCTTCATTTTTGTGATTTGTGATTTCCTGAGCCCCCGACAGCGAACACATGTCACAAGCGCTCGCATGAGAAACAAAAATAATGAAAAGACTTTGAACAAATGAGGATTTTCTGCAGCGACGCAGACATGAGACAGCTGTGGGGCTGTGACTTAATTATTCCATCTGGATTTTACACACAGTCTGTGTGTTTTAGCAGAATTTGCTGTGTTTATGTTCATTATAAATAACAGCATGTTAGCAGAATAAAGCTGTATTTTATGAGTTTTTCCAGCTTAAATCTGATTATTTTTGGTCACATGATCGCTAGTTGCTTTTTTTATAATTGTGCTGCTGAAAGCATATTAATCACATTTTTTTGTTTTCTTGTTTTTTCTCCATTCTTCACTCTATTTATTGTTTTGATTCTTGGTGAATCCTCATTTACATCGAGAACATGTTTGCAGAAGCAGAGCGTCTACGGAAATTAGCTCCAACTAGAGCAGCGCATTTGACATAATGAGTTTAAAGACATACTTGTAAAAATAACTTGAACTATCAGAGGCTGACGTCAGTCATCAATAATAATACAAAAAAGCCAGAAATAAATGCAACACAAGTTTTATTTTGAAATTTACCAGATGCACCCCGCTGGCCAACGTCTCACTTCCTGTCTGGCTCGTCATTTGTTTCCACTTTATGAAAATCTGCATGTGGTGTCCGAAAAAGATTCCATGTGGAAACATTTTGGAGCTCTGCATCCTACCGCTGCAGCCGTGAGAACGCTCTGATTGGACTGATTGATTATTGATCGATGTGGAAGCCGTACGAAGTCAGGACCACGTCTGTTTGATTCTCAGAGTAAATGAGGCGATAATTTTGTAAAACCCACATAACCTGGTCCAGAATGCATCCTACTCTCCTCACACACCTGAGCTGAGTTTATCAATTAAATCGTACTGAATCGTTAACCCGGGGGTGCGCAAGCCTTGTCCTCGAGGACCCCAATCCAGCATGTTTCAGTTGTTTTCCTGCTCCAACACTGCAAAAACTGATTTCTAAGAAAGTAAAATAGACATTTTATCTTATTTTTAGTGTAATAAAATAGAAATTCTTCTCTAGAAAAATAGCATTACTTAAAATAAGGTAAATATTCTTAAATATGATCCTAATTTTCTTGTTTTGAGTAAAAAAAATCTGCCAATGAGGTCAGCAAAAGTTGCTTGGCTAGAACTCTTAAAACTAGCAAAAGAATCTAATTGTAGTTTCTAGCCATGCAGCTTTTGCTTTTCTAGAGAAGAATTAGATTTTTTGTTTTTAGAATAAAAGATAAGATAAATGTTTTTATTTATTTTATTTTTAAAATCGTTTTTTGCAGGGAAAACACCTGATCCAGTGGTCACCAGGCTCTGCAGAAGCCTGTTAATCACCTGCTGATTAAAACCAGGTGTGATGAAGCAGAGAAACAAAGAAAACGTGCAGATAGCGGCCCTCGAGAACCAGGATGTTAAAAGTGGTTCATCTCCTCCTCCGTCTGAGGAGCAGGACTTATTATCAGGTTTGTCAACATCAATGCAAAATAATATTCTAATTATTTATTGTAACAAAAACATGGAGCATGATTATAAAGCAGTGCTGCAGTTTGAAATTCAAAAACCAGGTAGTAATCCTGCCATCTTCCATCCCGTCTGAATCCAGGTTTTAAATTGCTTTCCTGGATTACATCTCTCTGCTGTAACTTCAATCCTTATGGAGTTTATTTACCTTCATCTGCCTCATTGTGGCGTTTTAGTTGTGATTTTCTGTTTTACATTTGCCCTCACCTAACTAACAAAAGCACAGATATATCCGGCTAAATGAACACGTTCCTTCCTCCCATCTGACGTGTGTTTTAATGGTGTCAGTGACAGTTGGCCTGTTTCTGTTACTCATATTCATTATTCTGGTTTTATGATGCGTTTGTGGCCTGGCTTCCTCTAAAGAGGAAATTAAACTTTTCACTGCATAAATAAAATACAAATAGCAGGATAATGCTGCCTGCTGCAGGAGAAGAAACACGAAGACTCGACAGCTGAACCTCTCGGGGATTCATGTTTGCATAAAGAACCTAACATCTTTGTCACCCTTTGAGGCGGCTTAAGGAAATAAATGAAATCTAACTCAACAAGACAAAGAGAATAAAAATGTTTTGCTTTGATCTAAAGGGAACTTTAGGTCTGGTTGGTGACAAACATGAACTGATGCTCTGAAGAAAGACAATTATCTAGTCATAAACTGACCCTGGCTAAAGGCCAAAGGTGAAAGGTCGCCCTCTGTCTCCTGTCGGGATGCTGCAGACTCCAGCTCTGGATCTGATCCACGTCTCCTCTGAGATTTAACCGTGTGGGTGGTAACAACACCCTCACACACACACACACACACACACACGCACACACACACACAAACACACACACACACACACACGGATTGTTAAAAGTGTTGGTAAAATCTCAGCGGGTTAATCCAAAGCAGCACTCTGACAGATTAACATCTAGAGTAGCGGAGTCCCTCCTTCAGCGTCTACAATAACGGCATCAGCCGCGGTGGCTGCAGGAATAATGAGAATCGTGAACACCCCATTTACACTGGAATGCACCTAAACCAGCTTCACTCTCCTCATCAGAGCTGCTGCAAGAAGGAAATCTGAATCAAAAACAGATTTTAGAGGTTAGGATTTTGATCCTTTAGGCAGAGATCAGCTGTGTGCAAAAATAGAGAAAAGGCAACGAATGCTGTTTAAAAACATTTTAAAAACTGCTTTAAATGAAGAAATGACACATCAGCAGCAGCCAGAGCAGGTTTATGTGTAAATAACTGAAAACTGAGCAAATTACACACCGGAGATAAATCTGTTAGGAATACACTTCATCACCGTTAAAACAGTTAGGTCAGAGAAAACGATTCTGGTGTAAAACCCTAACCCAGGACCCGGTAGTGCTCAAAGGCCTAGAAATCATTAAAGGAATGCACGTCCACCACCTCTCATAGCTGCAGAATTATAACTAAAGTTATTGTTTTTCTTTCATTCTAATTTAAAACTTTTATCCACAAAGTCGTGAATGATTCTTAAATCTAATGTGATCCGTTTGTAGTCTGAGTCCGATTCTCAGCGACCATGACACCAAACCTGGGCTCAGTCTCTGCACGATTAGCTGATAAACGAGCCTTTCTGTGTGTTTAGTGGGGTGGCAGCCATCTTTACTGGGACCAGCTCAAAAATTAAATCAGGTCTGGATTATCATTCAATAAAACATCCAGAGGTGGCTCGGCCATCTGGTTAGGATGCCTCCTGGACGCCTCCCTGGTGAGGTTTTCTGGGCACGTCCACCCGTGAGGAGACCCAGAGGAAGACCCAGGACACGCTGGAGGGACTATGTCTCTCAGCTGGCCAGGGAACGCCTTGGGATTCCCCCGGAGGAGCTGGCCCAAGTGGCTGGGGAGAGGGAAGTCTGGGTCCCTCTGCTTAGGCTGCTGCCTCCTCGACCCGACCGCGGATCAAGCGGATGAAAATTGATGGATGGATGAATTATCAACCAATAATTATGTAAAATGTTGGAGTTTTATTAAATTTCCTACAGTGGTTCAAGAGATAATTTCCCAGTGAACACACACCTGTTAGTGGTGAGATCTGCAGGAATAAAACAGTAAAGCAAAGAGGTAGAGGCAGGTTAGGTGAGTTTTAGAGGTACAAACGGTTGTCTGACACTAATGAGAACATCTGGAGTGAGATTCCCGGGAATGTGGGGATTATGGTAGGAGATAGCATTCCTGGAGCTTCTTTGACCCAATTTAGATAACAGAGGGCAGAGCCAGGAGTCATGAGTGACTTCAATTAGCTTTCTGGAGCCACAGGTGAGTTCAGCAAGCTTTCTTTACTTCATGTTCAATAAAGAGAAGCAACGTTTAGGTTTCTAGCTGAACTGTCAGGTTATTAAGCTACATGAAAGTCATTTAAGTTGTGATGTTTTCTCTCGTCACATAATTACCAGAGAATGCCAGCGGCAGCAGGTGCAGCCGCGGCAGCTGAATAAATCAGGAAACAGACGCATCACTCATGCTGCACCTCTTATCTGCAACACCTTAACGGCTTTAATGATGACGAACGAGGACTCAGATTCCTTTTCTAAATGCTTTCTGTAGCTAATCTCATTCATTGGCTCAACGTCACCTGCTGCACACAAATCAGTTCAATCTGTAAAGCAGCGGCGACTCTGGGAAGTCTTTACTGCTGGAGCGGGTCCTTTAAAGATGCTGTGTGGTCCGTTACAGAGCAGGTTCGGTACCGCTGGTGTTCATGGAGATGCTAAAACTTTAACTGAGCCTTAAACAACTCCAGAAGTTTTAGCTTTCTGCGGGGAAACTGATCTCAGAAGCTAAAATCTTCTCCGTCAGCATAAATAAATTCCTGTTTTTATTGGACTTACCCCTCCACAACATTAATCCTTCTTTATTTGGGAGATCTTTAAGGATTTCATGACATGCTTGGTTTCCTCGCCCCTGACACTTCAGAAATATTCACTTCTGGGCTTTAAGCAGAATTCCGTGTGATCTTTCATTTCTGGTTTCGGAGCCAGCTCTCGCCTGATTTGTTTGCTCGGGGTCGTTGCTCTGAGCAGTTCAGCTCTGATGGAAGGCCTCGGGTTGATTTGTTGCTCAAGGTTTAACCTGCAAAATTTGTTGAATATTTTGGCGATTATTGCAAATTTTGTTGAGTGGATTATTTGAAATCTGTTTTTTTAGTGGATATTTTTCTGGAAATAATGCTATAAATCTAGATGACTGCCAGACTCTCAGGCTCAGAAACATATTTCTAAAATGAACTGGTTTAGTTTAAAGTTTCATTTTATTTTATTTTTTCTTGACCAGAGTTAGCCCTCCTGCTAGCGTTTTAGCGTTTGAACCTGTTTTTGCATCAGATTTGCACTAAAACATCATGCAGCAATAATGCAAAAAGAAAGTTTGTGTGATTTCTCATCAGGAATTCAACACATTCAGTGCGTTTACAAGTGCATCAGAAAACAGGACTATTGGCCTAAACAGACTCACGTTGTTTTTTTTAAATGCATGTAAATAAACGCGTTAGTCTGGCTGAAAGTGGCATGGATCTAATCGTGCTGAAGCGCCCAGATAATGCTGTAGGGAACCGACTTCATCTGCATGTAAACGGCTCAGTCAAGCTGATACAGGCATAGACATAAATACGTAGACGCCCCATTGGGCGCTGGAGAGCTTAACAGTGTCGCCGCCATATTGGATGGGTCTCCTCATTCTCCAAAGTCAATGCAGAGTGGGCAACTATGCTCACTTTTGTGCAGCGTACAGTTGCAACAACTGGCGTATTATTGAAAACATTACTATTAACTTTTCTAGCCTACCTGATGGGATTTTATATTTTCATTTATTTTGTTTAATTATATTCATATTTTAATTATCATGCCATACCATGTGTCTGATTTTGTGAAAAATTTGTTTTTTAGTTGTTCATCAGTAGAAATGAATGCACTGGGGACGAATGGAGACCCATCCAAAATGGCAGCTGGCCACTATGGCAGCTCCAACAGGAAGCGCCTAGCCTGGCAAGCCATCCTATATATGTGAATTTATAGTCTGGCCACGAACCATTGACGGTTCTCAGTCGTGAGGAGGGATCTACGGTTGTCTTTCAAAATGTCAGCACGCAATTGGATAGCGCTAGGACCAATCAGAGTAACGAACAACGTGACGTAATCACAGCGACGGAAAAGCGGGAGGCTTTAATGGCGTCAATGATTTCTGTTGTTTTTGTATAAAAACGTGAATATCAGGTGTACTGGGACATTGCACTACTTTGATAAAAATAAGAAGCCGCTAAGTATAGCCGACAGACTTACGCACGTTGGAGTCTAAATAATCCAATGTTGATGACAAAGCTGTTTCAAACGAACGTGGTTCCTGCGCCGCCGCCATGTTGTTTGTGTTCGCGGCCGCAGCTCTGACGTCATCGACTACTCCCGCGCTGTGATTGGCCCACAATATAGAGCACTGTGATTGGCCCAACCAAAACTATAGCGAGCTGTGATTGGATAGACACAGCAGGCTGCAAGTTCACTAGGCTAGGAAGCGCCAGTCCACAGGGTGTCTACATATATATGTCTGTGGATACTGGTAACTTTCTGGAGTGACGTGACCACAGAAGCGGCCTTCTAATATTATCATCTCCACAAAGTAACACGTGTAACACCATCAGTACGTACCAAATCAGCTGTGCTGCAGCGTTGTTGTTGTCCATTCCTTCGGCCATTGTTCTTATCATGTTTTAACCATAGATATCATATATATCACTAGATGCCTTACACGCGCTTTTCGTCGATTGGACGAACGTCCCTAACGCGGCGGCCATCTTACTTCGGACAGCTGCCCCCTTTCGTAACATTGGTGTCAATGGTGCATGTACTATTTAAATAACTCTAACTTGCTCAATTTTCAAACGGTTTGGTTTGTTATAAACGCCAGAGATGTGGCTGTGAAATATGATGGATTTGGCCCGTTAATTTAAAAATGTTAAAGTATGTCCTATCAAGCCTATGTGCTATAAGGTTTGTAATAATGCAACCCGCTTGTAAATCCGTTCATTTTTAATCGAGTTAAGAGTGTTTTAGTTTAAGTTGTTCACTCACCTTCCATCTGCTAACATTGAGAACGGAACGTAAGCTGTCCGAGGTAAGATGGCCGCCGTGTAGGGACGCTGTCGACTCCCAGTTAAGGCATCTAGTGATATATATGATGGTTTTAACTCTGTCTGCTTCACTCCCGCCAGCGTTTGTTTACTATTTATGTTGCTACAAGCTAACTGGAAGAATGCAGACACTAAAAGGTGCACGTCGCCACCTACTGTACTGGAGTGGAAATCATTTGAGGGTTTGGGTTAACGTACATGTAGACTAGGATAAAGAATCCTATTTTATTACTTTAGACCTAGATGTGCATGTAAACGCAGAGTGTCCTCATGGTCACTTTAATGCAGCGTGCACACTCAGTTTAGTCACAAACCTCTGAGCTGCACACACTCAGCAAATGCTAAAGATTACAAGATTTACATCAAAATCACAAATCAGGCCTAACTTTTGCTGTGAAACTCGTTTATTCTCTAAGAGTCTGACTTCTTTTGGGACTGAAGTTTGATCCAAAGTCCGTCTCTCATGAAACATTCACAGAGGTTATCGATTTCTTTGCATGAGCTGCAGGTCCTTGCTCTTGTGTCTCAGGAATTTGAATTTGGTGAGAGAACGTTTGTCTCAAAATTAGTCACAAGAGTTGGCGTTGCAGGCGTCTGGAACACAACCGGAATTCCATGAGTCAGAGAGGGGAACAGCTTTGGGAGGGACTTGAGATGTAGGACGCCACGTTGTGACTGATTGGAGGCAAAAACATTGCAAATACAACAAAATAAGAGCATTATTGGGACACTTTGTGATATTACAGCAAGAAACTTTGCATGAGTGTCAATAAAAGTTCAACTTAATTCAAGTTTTGCACTTTTTTCTTGCTCACTAAGCGTCACAACCAAGATAAAAATCTCACAGTAAAAAAAACTGTTGTTTCTAATGCAGCAAATCTCAGATTTCTGTTTAATTTCTGTTTTGGACTTTTGGTTTCTATAGAAAACATTTTGTTTACGCTTTTATTTTGTTATTTAAAGACTTCCTAAAGGTTTCCTTCTGCAACCTCCTGAGCCGCCAGTTGCAGGCATTTACATTCCACGATACCGTCTTTAGATCCTGGTCTTACTGTGCTGCAGCCTTTAATGCAGAGATAACGGTAGAACCTTGATGTCAGAAGTTCAGATAAGGCCTAAAGTCTACCTGTCACTCTTTCAGCAGGCTTTAATCACTGGCACCTAATCTGGAACCCCAGCCTCTCACTGCGTGGGTAAATATAGGGATGTGGTATCTTTCCTGTAAATAATCAGTATTAGTGTAAGATGCTGCGTGTGTGCAGTTGTGCAGCTCAGAGATCACTAAAGATGCAATCATCCCAGCAGATGTTTGCTGTAATCTCAGAGTGAAGCTGTAAAACGCTCCTGCTGTAAATTCACTCAGCTGCTCACAGTTTATGAAATGAAAACGTAGCCAGACGTGTCAGAGTTATGGCTACACGCTCTGTCAGTGGAGGCTCAAAAGCTTTCATTTATGTGGTCTGAGATTCTTTTACATGAGCATCCCTGCCGCGCAGACACTATTGTTAACTAAAACTAGCAGCTCCACACATGCACACGACTCTGCTGCATGGATAGCATGTTTACTTGGAGCTGATTCTGTTTTAGAACATGTTTTGGAGCCAGACACTCACTTTATCGTTTTCCAGTGTGATTTTGCAACTCATCCATCCACATGAAAGTGTTCGAACGCATCGCTGCCCCCTGCAGCGCGAGCCAACCACAGAGAAGGTTTCTGTTTTGCATTTCGAACCGTTTTGAAGTGATTTCTTAATGCAAAATAATGTTACACAGAATTAGGATCAAAGGTTGTGCCACAGAAACCGCCACAGAGAGGGGAAGAAAAGTTTGACTGTTTCCAGTTGTTCTGCGTAATGTGTGTTTATAGATTCACAACTGATAGCGATTTACGAAGCCGTGTTTCTCTCGTTTACACCCCACCGCCGCACCACAACAACGTTTCAGTGTCCAGATGGAGAGAAGGTCGCCCTTAGGAGTTTAATCTGAATCAGCATGGACCCAAGCGGCGTGGTGCTGATTAGCTAAAGATAGGCTAACAGCATGAGAACATGGGCCCGGTTCACCAGGCAGGATTTTAAATCGTCAGACGATTTTAAAAACATCAGACTTCCCACACATAACATTTTTAAAAATCATGGATGTAATAGTTTTGGTGCTGAGATGAGACGTAGCAACAACTACACACTACATATGAACCGATGCTGGAACCCATCTGGAGCTCTGTTACCATGAATCAAAAAAAAAAACTGCTGATCTATAAAACAAAGTGGTGACTAGAATTTTGACACTGCACTGTAAAAGCTGATTTCAAAGAAAGAAAAAAAAGCCTCATTTTTAGATATTTTATCTTATTTTTATAGTCTAAAAAGAAAAAAAATGTCTTCTGTAGAATATTAGCATTACCTAAAGGTGTTGAACACTCATTTAATCAATACATTTGCAGTGGTCTCTAGTAGGAATGAATGCCCACTGACTCTGTTTGCTCTGCAACGTTGATGTTTTATCTCCACCAATAACACAAGCCTGGAGGAGTTCTGCTGTGTGGTGGAGTTGCTAATGCTAACGGTTAGCTTCTACTAGCCCAGACGTTCTCTGCTGTTTCCTGGACGCTAAACCAACAACAGCCTTCCCCGTCGTGAGTCCAGATGGGTGAGTCCATGAATGTTAGTGACAGTGTGACGTAGATCTGTCAGGATTTTCTAATCCTAGAGTTTCACCTAGAGTCTATTTTCTATCAGAAGCTGATGCAGGAGATAGGTGGAGGAGACTATTTTCATGTTCAGCCTGCATGTTAAACTCAGAGTGACTAATTAGAATAATTAAAAATGAGTTTTCAGTGAATTACACCTTTAAAATAAAGTAAATAAACAAACGTTGTTTGGATAGAATTCTTAAAACTAGCAAAAGAATCTAAAGTTAGAAATATTAGCTAGTTTTAAGAATTCTAGCTAAGGAACTTTTGCTAGATTTTTACTCACGACTGTCCCGCGCTCCCGAGCCCCAGTTGTCCTGTCTGTTGTCTCCCCTTGTTAGCATTTAATTAGTCACACCTGCCCCTTGTTACCCTGGTTACCTGTGCCACCTGTGTCTCCATGTATTTAAAGCCTGTTGTTGGTTCGTCTGTTACTGTCCTGGTCATCTCCTGTTGTTCCTTCACTCCTGGCCACGGATTCCTGGTCTCCCTGTGTCTCACAGCCTCACTCACCTCAACACTCACCTCATGACAAGAACATTTGGGTCATATATAGAAATAATTTACCTTATTTTAAGCAATGCTATTTTTCTAGATAAGAATTATTTTTTTCTTTTTAGACTAAAAATAAGACAAAATGTCTAAAAATTAGGCTTTTTTTTTACTATCTTAAAACTCAGTTTGTGTAGCGTGAGCTTTACCCCGACTTTCCACAGGACGTGAAAGCGGCGTGAAACGGCCACGAAACGTACCACGCGGCAATTAAAGGTGAAGCATTCGATCTTTTCCTTCCAGGTGGATCACCTAAACTATTGGTCTGCTTAACTGTCAATTTCTGGTGAAGCCAATCCTGGGTTAGTTTTCACTTCCTGCGTACTCCGTGCACCCCCGCGCTCTCACGGAAACCAGGAAGAGGCAAACGCTGTCCGGTTCGGCTCCACACAGATGACACTGTCGGCGGTTTTCTGCTCAAGAGGTAAGCTAACGTTCAGCATGGTATTTTTACGGCCTCACAATTACGCATTACGGCCGGCAGCTGCTTGTAAACAGGCGCTGGTAGAGTGTTGCTCAACGCGGAGAGGGCGGCTCTTCCCTGACATTCAGAAACATCGACCGCTTCACCTTTAACCGCCGTTATAGTGGACAGGGTCCTTCCCACCGGCAGCTATGTGTAACGTTCTGGACGCGTCCCAGAAGCAACAGGACGCTATCATTATGTCTCGAGTCTATTTTTTACGTTTCTAAAACACGTCAAACTCCGCAGTTTAGATCAAGACAAACAGGAAGTCAAACACGAAGGCAGTGTGAAACATCCAGAAACTTCCAAAATAAAAGTCACGTGCAGTACGTCATTACCTGTGAACCCCCGTAGCCGATGTAAACCAAACAGAAAATAAACCACAGACCTTTTGGACACTGCAGCCATCTTCCCTGCTTTTTTATTGTGTGGACTTCTGAAATCACGCGTGGTGTTGCAATTCTCCCGTGATTTTGTGACCTCACAGGATCAGCTGTGTGGAACGTTTTTGCTCCCGTTTCGCATCATAATCACTCCCGGTTGGAATGGAGCTCGCTGGCAAAACGCTGCTATTTAGTTACATGTCGCTTTCGCGGTTGGTGGAAAGCCAGGGGTTAGACTACAAGAAACGTTGCAGAAATTATGCGATTTATTTGGAGTTTAGAGCTCTGCTAAAGTGTCTTACATAAGTGTGTGTGTGTGTGTGTGTGTGTGTGTGTGTGTGTGTGTGTGTCCATTTTTGGGGTCATTATTTACCCTTGAGTGTTTCCACTACAGGAACAAGAGCCAGAACAGATTACCAGAGTAGAAAGAAACCCAGAAAAGTACTTTCTGAGATTACCTGGACCCTTCGGGGTGCTGGGCGAGCTCTCAGCACTTGAGTTTGTGTTTCAGCATTTTCCAATGATCATTAATTAGAAAGGTGCTTATAGAACTGACGGGAACGACACGTTCCATCAGCGACGTGGCTGCTGACGTGCTACTTGGTGTGTGACTGTCTGTGGAGGAATAAGTGGTGCATTTATGAAGAGTTCAATGCCTTTGACTTCATATATGTGGAACACATTACTGGGGTGTTATATAAACTGTGCAGGCTTCATCAGACACTTCTCATAAAGAAAAAAACAAAAAACCACCACTTCTACACCTCGCAGGCAAACCCAATAAATCTGCTCTACAATAGCTGTTCTCCAGCTCCTGATGGCGGGGGCCTCCCTGTTAACTCCCTCCAAACCCTCACGTCTGGCAGGTGAAAAGAATTGGCCGCTGAAGCCTTGCTTCGTGCCGGGCAGGAAGACCTCAGCGTTTTAAACTGCAGGGAGACTTGGAAACGTGTAAAGTGGGCACTCGGTGCTGCAGGAACCGATTCAAGCGTGCATTACTCTGTTCAGCGGGACTGTTTCAAGAATACGTGTGAAAGTGAGGTTTCACGGTGGATTTCATTACACACCACGCAGTCGCTGCTCCAGCGAGATGACGGATGACTTTAGAAAGAATAACAGTTTGTTAGGACAACAGCAGGGAACACACAGGACTTTTCTCCTGATTGGAACCAGCTGCCACTCAACCAGAACCAGAACCTGCAACTTTGATCTGCGTCCGATGAATCACTGAAATAGAAGTTCCTATCACAACAGAGCCGTGTTTTAGCACCGTCTCACACTCACACACACACACACACACACACACACACACACGCACACACACACACACGCATGCACGCACGTGTAACCTGATGCATGCAGTGTGTGCAGCTGCAGAAACACGTTCTTCATGTCCATCCAAGAGTTAAACAAGATGAGGCATACTCCAGCAGCATGTGGTGCTTCACACACGCGGCCGCCATACTTTCCTTTTATTGAGGACATAATTTCTTTAAATATGGAACCAGGTTTATAAATGCCGCTCTTCCAGGCATCATTAATCGCTCTAGAGGTGCTAAACTAGATCGTAGGGGCGGTCTGATAGAAGTGAGGGTGCAGTTTTGGTCTCTCTGACCACCACAGCAGAGGATGCAGCTGGATTTGAACCTCCAACCCTCCCATTATTGGATGGCCCACTCTACCTGAGCCACTGGTACCTCGTTACCTGTTCTCTGAGAAGTAGAAAACATCAGTTCATGTTTGACTGTTGACCCAGTTGTTTCGACATCACTCTTAAGTCGTGCGTGTAAGAAAAGCCCGTTTATCTCTTACCTTCTGCAGCCACAGCGTGTTGTTCTCCATTATGCTCTCCAGGTGCTGCAGTTTCTGAGCCGACCATTCTCCATCCACGGGCGGCGAGTCCCTCTGAACGATGCTCGCCCCGCCGTGAGAGCCTCCGTATTGCTCCGTCTGTGACGGTGCTCCTCCACCCTGACACCCGTCCACCTCCGGCAGGATGAAGGTGTAGCTGCACTGACCGTGCTGGATGCGGTGAAACCTCTTCCGTTTTTCTGCGCCTCCTCCTCCACTTCCTCCTTTCCTCTGGGTTCTTCCAGCTCCGGCTCGCTCCGTGCTCCCAACGCCGGCTGCATCAGCAACAGCTGACCAGGTCCAAAGCAGCAGCAGCAGCAGAAACCCCCAGGTGAGATTTAAGCCTTTCATAACGGTTCTTTACCTGTGATAAAGTCTTGAGAAGGTCAAGAGAAGGTTGTTTGTGCTTTGACCCCAGTTCACCTTAAGGAAGCATCTGTGTGCAGGATTCATGCACAAGTCTCAGCAAGCAATCCATGAGGTCCGATCCTGCAGCCGATCCTCTTTGATTTCAAGACTTCTCTTTTCTTGTAAATCAAACTTTTTAAAGAGCAACACCCGATGATGCAAGAGGCCTCCTGATCCACTCGCTAGTGGCAAGAAATGATGTCTCGTCACTTTCCAGCCTTCGTTCTTGTGGTCAGCTTTCTCTCACATGGACAAGTCCACTGGTTTGACATAAAGCAGCTTTGATGGAAAGTCTCTTGTTAAATTCACAAGGTGACAGTTCAGATCCACCCAGGATGAAACAGATGGGAGAACAACAAGTGAGCGTGATGAGAAATTTCAAAATCAGTGAAATGCAAGGTTAAACAATAAAAGTTAAACTTGAATAAAACAAAAAAAGTCTTCAAATATTCAGAAATACAAATAAAATGTGTCCTCCCACCCTTCTCTGGTGGCTCTAGCTTCAGAAGTGGCTGTAGAGAGTTACTTCTGCCCCTTTCTTATCTGGGACTGGCTGAGAAAAGAGGGAAGGAGCGAGGGACAGAAGAGGGGAGGCGAGGGGAGGAGGGAGACCCAGAAGACGAGGAGGGAGGAGTGGAGCGACGGGAGACGCGAGGGAGGTCTATTAGAGTGCCCTCTCTAAATGTGAGCTGAGAGGAGAGGACGGAGCCAGAAAAAGGAAAAGTGGGAGATTAAAGGGCAGAAAAGAGATGAGAGAGGGAGAAGTAGAGAGAGGAATGGGCTGATAAGAGAAAGAGAGGACAAATAAAGAACTTAGGCTCTGACACAGAGGAAAGACAGACAGAGTGATAGAAGTAAGAGGTCCTGTAGCCGCTGTAATCTTCTTCCTGGCTGATCCTTCACGTCTGAAGTAAATTCCTTGTATGGTCATTCACACTGAGCCAAATCTGCAGATTCTGTCCTCTAAACACAGCCTTGCTCTGGGGCGTCGCGGGGGATCAGCGGCCGAGGCGGACCACATATTTCAGGATGAAAACTGGCCGACTCTCCGTCGCAGGATGCAGCGTCCTCGCTGCGTGTCCTCCGTCCCGCTGTGCTTCACTCTACATGAAAACACATACAGAGATTAGTTCCAGATAGATGGCTCCGACCCAGCCTCGTGAAACGTAAGCTTCACACGTGGAGCGAGAGAGCAACTTGACGGTTTGTTTGCACAGTGATGAACTATCCTGCAAACATGAACTGACACAAACGCAGAAATAAAAACGTGAGATAAAAGCCACGAGGCGAGGGATCCGCTTACAGATCCGCACGGGAAGGTAAAATCCAGACGTGTCTAAAATGACTTTAAGTTGAGTCAAAGCAGGTTTTATGTTTCATTTTTTTAAAAGCTGCTTCCCCATCATCCATCAGTCACATGACTCACAGATAAAAAGCTGCTCTCTTCATCTCCTTTTATTTATTGTGACAAAATGTAGTTTTTTATTTATGGTCCGGCCTGGCCTCCATCTACTGTTACTGCTGCTGCATACGTCTTCATTTCTGCCAGGCCGGGTCACTCTCTTAATGCTAGCCAATTGGTCCTTTGGGAGAAAGCAGAGAGGTTACACAGTGAGTGGCTTCTGCCCCGACCAGAATCATTCTCATGGGAACAGGATGGACACAGAGCTGATGTTCCTGCTCTCTTCCCTCTCTCTCTCAGAGCAGCTGAAGGCTGAGAGAGCAGCACTTACAGAGTAAGAGAGAGAGAAACCGATCGTCCCACAAGTTCATTTGTTTTATTGAAAATAAACAAAACCGAATGCTACCGCATTTTGATTGTTTATTTTTAGAGTTAATAAAATCTGACTCTTATCACTGGAAGAAACTGGAATTTCCTGACACGCCTGACCTCTTTTTTACGAGATGCAAATATCATTAGTTCTCATATTTCCAACAAACAGTGCAGCTAATCGAGAACCAAATGTTTTTTGTCACAGCAGGTATTTACATAAACATGAAAAGATAATACCTCAATTAAATGTGAACAAAGTTCACCCTTAGGAGTTAGAGGAAGTTGTCTTGCTGTTAGCTTGCTGCTATAGTTCTGAATGACTCATTAACAGAAGTAAAAATGCCACTATTGACTCATTTTTCACTTCACACACACATTTCACTGTAATATCCAGTTGTTGGTCATTGAAAAAATAGCTTGAGATATTTTGAGAGTCGACTGTTTGCTTCTGACTCACCGTTAGCATTGTTAGCTCAACGTTAGCCTCTAGCCTGCTTCACCCAATATTATGCTGCGTTCGAGTTACCTCGGAAGTCAGAACTAGGAATGATGTCACAACCGAGTTAACAGCGTTCTGGTTACCGTAGTCGGAGAAGTCAGAATTTCAATATGGCGGCGCCCTCGAAAACTGCTGTTTTGGTAGCTCTCAACGAACACAGACAACTAATACACACCACTTTTAGTTTGTTCAGCTTAGAGATGCAAGCGCTACATGTAACATTGATTTTAAACGTGCTCTTTATGCGTGTCTTGTAAAATAAACACATTTCAACCAAAACTTACTGTTGTCAATAAGGAGAGCTGCCATCTTGGATCTCGAGGTTGGAGTTCTGAGAAACTTCAGAGTTTCTGACTGGGAGGTCCGACTTCACGGGGCGCTTTATTTGATTTTTCCTTCTCGGAAGTCGGGATTTCCGAGTTCCGAGGACAAATTGAACGCACCATTAGAGTAAAATAAAAGCATGCCCTGGCTTCTTAGGGGTACAAGAAATAACTTCTGGGTTGCTCCTGTTTACTGGCTTCAGTTCTTCAAACAACTCTTAAGCTTTATGGTGGTTGAATTACAAATTCCAGCAGCTTTACCTCTGTAAGACCCGACAACCCTGCAGGCGCACAGATTGTAAACAGTAGCCATGTCCCTCTTTGACCTTTTTGAAAGGAGAAATCTGACAACCCCCCCAGCCGGCTGAGAATAATTATCTCAGGATGAAACCTTACTTCACACATGATTGAGACATTAAGACTGTTTTGTGATTATTTCACTGTAGAATTCTTACATATTGCTCCTTTAAAGTGTTACTCATTAATATTCATAATATGCAAACATCTCCCCTCTGATTGGTTAAAGGCAACGCAACTCTTCTGCTGCTGTTGTTCACTCTTCGTTTGGGTGAAAAATGCAACGTCCATGTTTTATCTCCACAAATCTCTATCTAATCACTAATCTCAATGTGTTCCACCATGTTGTTGAGCTGCTATTGCTAATGGTTGACTTCTACTAACCGAGCTGCTATTGCTAATGGTTAGCTTCTACTAACCTAGCTGCTATTGCTAATGGTTAGCTTCTACTAACCGAGCTGCTATTGCTAATGGTTAGCTTCTACTAACCGAGCTGCTATTGCTAATGGTTAGCTTCTACTAACCGAGCTGCTATTGCTAATGGTTAGCTTCTACTAACCGAGCTGCTATTGCTGGTTAGCTTCTACTAACCGAGCTGCTATTGCTAATGGTTAGCTTCTACTAACCGAGCTGCTATTGCTAATGGTTAGCTTCTATTAACGCGCTCTGATTGCTCTTGGCTGCAAAATAATTATAGCCTTCTACAGTCACAATCCAAGGTGGGCGGGGCCATGAATACTAATTTTCCCTGTGGTACAGACTTTCTGGCTCACTTATTTTCATGTCAGTGCATCAGTAAACACAGCATTTTACTGTCTGTACTATTTTTGTATTACTTTTGTGTTTATATTGGATTTGTTAATCAATGACATTTAATATTATGAAAGAATCCATTTTAAGGGAAGTCTAATTGCAGCAACTTGATAAAGACCCTCTTAGGTTAACAGAACTGATTGTTGGTAATTATCCTACTTATGTAAACCAGGTTAAAGCTAAAGCATAATCAATAGATAATGTGTTTTAGACGTTTTCTGCTCCTTTTGACCTGATTTAAACAAATGAATCACGTCATCAGCTTGTCGTCACGTCCAACAGAAGCCTGACCCATTTGTTCTAATCAGGAAAATTCTAAAACATGCAGAGCAGTGGGTCTCCAGGACAATGAGGGAGGAAAATGACCAACGTGGGATCCAACTGGGAGAGATTTTTATGTAAGAGTTTAGGAGAATTAAAAGTTTTGAATCTGAAGTCATTAAAGAAAAGAGATGAGTTTCTGCTGGCCGATGATTTAAAAAGAGAATATCAGAGAACTGGAAATCATGAAAATGTTGAATGCATGCAACTATTGGATAAGATCATCAGTCCTCGTCTCTGTCAGCAGTAACACCGACTTCATACACCAGAAGTGTAAAATAGTGTTAAACCAGTAACTTTGTTCCATCTCGGACCCACCGTATCTCCACCTTTAATCTGAACCCAGGTTTCCTCCCAGCATCACACACTCACAGCTTTATTAGGACAAGGAAACGATCAGAGTGTGGTGTAAAATACAGCATGTTCCCCATAAACGTGAAAACACGATGAGGCAGCAGGTCGTCTGGATAAAACATGGAGCTGTAATTTCTGCAACGATTTGTGGTTTCCAAACCTGACCGCTGCAAAAAGAGTGAAACGGGCACAACTGTTTAATACTGTACGTTAAAGTGACTGTAAAAGAGTCGGCTCAGGGTATAAAGAAGTTGTGTTAAAGTCATTTCCATCTGTCAGATCAGCCTGCTGGCTTTCCAGGTCAGGATGGGGGTGAAAACTCCACAGATTTAGTGAAAAGATGCTCAGACCTTCATCCGTGGAGCATAAATCGTCCAGCTGCTCAAACTTTCTCAACTTTAAAACAAATATTTTAAGCCTCAATTAACTCCAGCTAAAAGCAGGATTTAAACTAAACCATTAATAGCTTAAAAACAGCATCTTTACCCTGAAAATCCACCAATCTTTAACGCTACAACGGCAACAAATTTTTCTCATGCCTCTTAAAGGAGACATATCATAAAAAACCCACTTTTTTAATCCCTTAATACAGTGTTTCACATTTTAAGTGTCTACGTGTGCAAAAAGTCTTATATTAATTACTAGAGGTGCTATTTAGATATTTAATAATAAGGTTTTGGTCATATTTGTCAACCCGTTCAGTTTTTAAAATTGACTAATACATATTTTGTCTATGTCGTCACCATAACTTCCAAGTATGGTTTACACTGAAAGTAAATCCGCCATTTTTTCTTCTCACTAAGATTTTTGTAGTCCAATGTGGAGAATGAAGAAGTCAGGCGTGGACAGTCCCAAATGTTCGTTTTTCTGAGCCACACAAATTTTAAAGTTTTGGGTTTCATTGTGGCTTTCTGGTTCCAGGATCCAGAGAAGATACCCGAGGGCAGTGGCGTGTCCAGTCCTTTTAAAGAGGGGTGGCCCAAGTGTGGCATTTGTTTATGGGTGGCACCTATGGTCATCTCTCACAAAATCATTATTTTCATTCTAGTGAACTTTTGAGCTCCACATTGTGCCATGACCACTTTTCTCTCTTCTTCTTTGAGCTGTTTTATGGTGGTTAGCAAGCTACGTCTTGGTGCATTACTGCCACCAAATGGAGTGAAGTGGGACTGGGACCAGAGTTCCGTGACCGTGTTTGCGTTTAAAACCTAGCTTGTTTGCAGATTTGCTATAGCAGATTTAGAATTTATAAATATGTTTATTTGGTTTATTTTTTAGCATCATTTCCATGGGTTTTTGCTAAAAGCTAACTTCATGGAGCCCAGGAAGCCCAAAAAGTTTAGACTGACCTGAAGTCTGTCCTCTCTAGTCCTGAGTTTTGGTTATTATGTCTTTAATTCAGGCTGATACCAGGAGAGACGGAGGGTACGTGAGTCATGAACCAGACCTTTCATCCCCCCATCGCTGTGGGAACGGATGAGGATGTGTTTTTTTATTCCAGGATTTAATTTCAGCCATGTTTCTTTTTGTCGTCCCTTTTCTAAACTTAATGCTTGCCTTTATTTCTTCTCTCTCTCTCTCTCTCTCTCTCTCTCTCTCTCTCTCTCTCTCTCTCTCTCTCTCTCTCTCTCTCTCTCTCTCTCTCTCTCTGTGACTCATGTATCACATCGGTGTTTGGTGAATTCATTTAGGACTCTTGTTTTTCAGACTAAACTGAGAGTTTATATCTTTAATCCACGCTGGGAAAATATGTGAGAAAAGATAAACCGATGCATGTTTTTAGTTTGATTTCCTCGCAATAAACTCATCCACATGATGAATTTAGTGTTAGTGTTTCTCCAGCATTTAAATTTAAAAGGATCCATGATGTTGGTTTTCTTCCTCTTCTAAATCCTGATAGGATTAGTTCAGATAAGGAAGCAGAAATGCTGTGAGATTAGAGAGACAAATTAAAAGTTCTTATTAAAACGATTCTGGAGACAGAGATTAAATGAAAAACCAGTTCAGACAAACAAAGAAATAAGAAAAGGACACGGGAGGATTTCCTGTCTCAAGCAGAAAAAAGGCGTTTGGCTTGAGTTTGAAATAAGTCTGCAGAAATAATCACATCCCTGAAGATGGAAAAAAAGGACATTTGAGATGTTTATGTTTGCATTTTTTAAATCTGAACTAATATTCATAAAAACCACAAACACAACCTTTTTATCCATAAAGCAACATGCAAAATAAAAAATCAGCTGTTTTAAAGGTTGTTTCTGCTCCAGTGAAACCCAGCAGAGAGAAGGACACTAGCTGCTCATGTTGACCTGATTTCACATGGATGTAAATCACAAAAACACCATTTTTTCTTACCTGCACCAGAAAGTTTAACTCTGAGTGGGAACCTCGGCTTCATCTCTCTGCTGCTGTCTGACGACCCTCGATGGAGGCTCTGCCACCTCACGCCGCCTGCGGCCCTTATAAGTGTCTTTATTTAAATGTTATGTAAGTTGGATGGCGTGACCGAATGGTGCGCAGCCAAAGTCTCAAAGTTTCACAAAATAAAAACGGTCCAGATGGCTTTGGTTGTTAGGGCGCTGCGCAAACATGGCGCGCCGAATGAAAGCAAACGAGGCCTCTAGCAACCAGCAACTTTCTGTCTGAGCCAGGCTCTTTGAATAGAATCTTAACTAATAATAGCCTGCTAATGGGGAGGTTTACCACACACACACACACACACACACACACACACACACACACTCACACACACACACACACACACGGTCATTGTGCTGAGTGCTCGCAAATATCTACAGACCATACATGCGTGAAAATAAAAAACAAAACGCGGCTGGACTGGGTCCCAGTTAACAGCTCCTATAAAGAGCTGTTTATTCCGATTAAAGGTCGCCTCTTTGGCGCTTTCTGTGTTCCATATCCTGACATACAGAGTCTAAAAAGGGCCGTTATTATGAGTTTTTATCAGATATGATAGCTGTGCTGATTTAGGAGCTCTGCGTGTCGTGTCGACGGAGGATCATAAACACTTTATGTAAACACCTGAAATAAAACCTGAACCTGATGTTGTGGCACGGCTCTGACGGATGAGGTCACGACCCTTCTTACGCGTTTTAATACTCAACACCTGCAAAAACACGTGATAGGATGAAACCTGAGAGACTTTTATTTACACGCGCTGAATGAATGAATGAATGAGCAAATGAGGAGATGACAGGATTAATGGGTATTTTGGGGCCTAAATTCAGGATATTTCAGAGTAAAACTAAACTTTATTTTATAGTTGTCCTTTCAGAGTCAAGTCACTTAGGAACAGCGGTGGAGGTTTATTCTGGCTGCAATTTTAAAGATTTATGACAAAATTGATTGTGAAGATAAAAAGAAAAGAGTGAAAATGTTTGACGTGTCGCCACCTACTTATAGACTACTGTACAGCAAATAATCCTGACCTTGAAGGGGAAGCTGGTGAGAATTCACACGGGAAAGAGGATTATGGATCATGCAAACTCCAAACACAAAAAAGACTTTTTTGAACTTGAAGTGACAGTATTAACCACAGCGCTCAGTCAAAACCTCAACATATCAAATACAATAAAAAACATGCTGGTCTTTTATTTGTTTAGTCAGTTATTTTTGCAGCTTTTGGTGCATCGTCAAACCAGATGTTGCTACTGGGACTGATGCAGCTGTTGGTTTTACGTTTCTCTGTTATGTTTTAACTAGGGGTGGGACTCGATTAAAAAATTAATCTAATTAATTAGAGGTTTGTAATGAACTAATCTTGATTAATCGCTTTTTAATCGTTCAAGAAAATTTGCCCGAAAGCAATTTTTTAAATGAAAAATAAAGAGGCAGAGAATCAAAGATGCAGCTTGACAATATTTATTGATATTTAGGGCATGTGTTTTGCTGCTGAACTTCAACGTCCCCCGATTGGGGAACCTTCTGGCTGAAAGAGATATTCCACCCCTAAGTGAAATTTGGTCTATTTCCGTATTCCCTGCAGTTAGATAAGTGAGAGAAAGCATTTTGTAACCAGCGCAGTAATTCTCCTGATCTGGCAGCAGTCCATTTGCTTTAGCTTAGCATAATCAGTGGAAGTGAATGGCAGGTCCTAGCATTTTGTGTGCAAAAGTGATTAAAATGACTCAATAATGACAGCAATTATTCCTGGTGAGATCAATAATCATGTCTACTGCAAATAAAAAGTAAGAAGTAACAGGAAGGATTTGCAGGAGCCGATTTAGACTTGGGACTACATTACGACAAAGCACCGCTGTAAGCCGCCGCTGCAAGACAGGCTGTAAAAACAGTTTAAGAGTCACTGAACTGCTGTTAGAAGAGAAACGTAACTCTAGAGGGTCATGTTGTTTTCCTATAGATTTGTTTTATTTCCACTCTCTGGAAATATAACTTTATGCCCATCGTTATCTTTAAAATGTGCATAAATCCGTTAAAATGCTGCTCATGCAGCTGCTGCAACATGCTTAAAACATGGAGAGTAAATCTGATTTCCTTAAACCTTAATGTGATTTCTGTAACGTGTCTAAATTATGTTTGGGAGCAAAATAATTCTTTGTGACTTTTTAACTGACTGTTAATCAGTCGGATGGATGGATGGATGGATGGATGGATGGATGGATGGATGGATGGATGGATGGATGGATGGATGGATGGATGGATGGATGGATGGATGGATGGAAGCTTGTTACAAAAATGTAAATGTCAAACATCTGTGTTATGTTTCAAAATGAGAATTTTTGTATTTTATTTTGGAAGTTTTTCAACTCTGGGAAAAAGATCTTTATTTAAAAAGATCAAAGACATGATTTATTTATCCTTCTTAAGACATTTCAAACATGAACTGAGTGCCTGAAACAGATTTAATGGCTCTGAGCAAAACCATTATTCAAACACACGCACACGCACATGCGTGCACACACACACACACACACACGCACACACACCACACACACACACACACATATATAATTTCAAACATTTTAGTTCTTTTTTTAACATACTGAAGGTTATTTGATAGTTAATAGAAGCAGTTAACTCCTCTGCATGTGACACTTTTAACCACTGGAGGGCAGCATTTAGTAGATGGATAATTTCTGTTGAACGTTTTGTCCAATTAGACCCAATTAAGTCTTAAATTATAATAAAAATGCACTTTTACAAATGTAGACGTCTTCTAACACCAGCAATAGCCCTTTTCTTTATTATGGCTTTGAATTTGGTTTTATATTAAATAAACTGATTCTCATCAGTACTTTTGACTCGACACAAAGTCATAAAAGTTTTATAAATTAAAAATAAATCCACTTTTTGGTGACAAAAACAAGTGATTTCATTTAATTCTTTCAGTTTTTTACTAATTCCACTTTTTATCTCTTAGAAATTTAACATTGCAGGGAAACAAGGCAGACTCATAGAATTTTCCTTTGTTGGGAAATAATATAATATTATTAAATTGTCATATTTTCAAATATGAAATGTTTCACCTGTGAAGTCCTCACTAGTTCAGGGTCGAGGAAAGATGCTGCCTTTCACCATCATAAGACGTTTTAAGGGTTTCAGCAGAAACAAGTTAGTAAATGTTCTGTTTTCTAAATTCTGCATCATAAACATCTTGATAACATGAGGCTCTGAGGAAGATCACAGACATAAATTGAATAAAAAAATGCAGAAATATTAGCAATAAAGTTGATTATTTATAAATAATGCGTGACATCCTCGTTCAGTTAGCTTAATTGTGCGTTTGTTATGAACCGATCCGGATTGAGATCTGTGAGTGTTTGGCAGCTACATATGGGAGTTTGTCGGAGGTCAACCTGCAGCCGTCAGATTCTGACAGGCTTTTAAATCCCAGAGTAAACACGCTACAGCTCCCCTAACTGCAGGCTAACATTAACCCTCATCAATCACACCTCACCGCTGGCTCTCTGACACGTCACACAAATACAGCGGGCTTCAAACTCAACAGGAGTCAAACTCAACCAGTAAAGAAATCCTAATGTCTGTTCACAGCTGGCCGTTGGTCCATTAATACTCCTGTCAGATATTAAAGCCTTAATTTAGGATAAAACACCTGGAGACATGTTCTGTTAACTGATGACATTTAATCTCAATTTATGTCTAAACTAAAAAGAAAATACTTTAAGATTAGGAAATATTAAATAATCTTTACTTGATGTGAGCAAAAAGAGAGCGAGCGATGTTTGCTGCTCTGATGGAGATGTGAAGGAGAGATCAGGACAGTGGTGGTTCATTAGAGGAGGCCATGCTGGGGCCAGCTGCTCTTAGAGCGGCACATTCAAAAGAAAATGACATCACAAACACGCCTTTAAAGGTGGAGTAAGCGTTGTGTTTCTAGAGCAACCAATAAATTAGATGTTTGGTCAGAAAACAAATAATTGTAATCACCACTGAAACATACAATCATTGTGCATGTCCCGTTCTTAATTTATTTTATTTATTTATTTTATTTAACCAAATGAGTCGATTGCAAACCCATTCTCATTTACAACGAGGATCTGGCCAAGAGGCAGCAGCAGCAGAGACACAAGCTGCTTTGCTCCAAAGACCAACAGACAGATCAGATAAAAACTGACATAAAGACTCATATATAATATGTACAAGCCATCAGAACAGACTTAAAACAATCTTTAAGCACTCAGAAACACGCACATTGATCAGAAACTATTGATCGTAATGAATTATTGAAGGTAGATAATGGAACGTAGGTAGTGAGCTTTAGAGATTTTTGCAGCTCATTCCAGTCGTTGGAAGCAGTAAACTGAAACGAGGAGCGGCCAAAGGAGGTGCGAGCTTTAGGAATATCCATAGAGATTAGGTTACTGGAATGTAAATTGTGCTGGTTGTTGAAAGTGATGAGTAATGAGCAAAGATATGACGGTGTTCTACCAATGATTGTTTTGTATTAGAAGTGGGACTCGATTAAAAAAATAATCTAATTAATTAGAGGCTTTGCAATTAATTAATCTTGATTAATCGCATTTTAATCATTCAAGAAAATTTTCCCCGAATCAATTTTTTCAAATTAAAAATAATGAGACAGAGAATCAAACAATAGTCATTGACATTATTATTGTAAACACAAGTTCTTTTAATTTCTAAAAAAAATGCTTTTAAATTGTATTTTGATTCAAAACTGGAGAAAATAAAATATATGTATATCACTGGCAAAAGTAGGACAGACCTAAAAGTACAATACTATTTTAAGTACATTTTGATAATGGTATTGTCTTTAAAATAATAATAATAATAATAATAATAATAATAATAATAATAATAATAATAATAATAATAATAATAATGGGTTGATTTGATTTAGCATCATTAGAGACAGAAATGAAGGCAAAAACACATGAAGAGGGATTTCTGATCACTCATTTGATTGTAGTTTTAGTTGTGTTTGGAGCTCATAGAAAAGGTTTACATCAGGGGTGCCCAATCCTGGTCCTGGAGGGCCGCTATCCAGCAGGTTTTGTGGTTTCTCTGCTCCAACACACGTGATTCAGTGGTTGAATCACCTGTGCAGCAGCTCATCAAGCCCTGCAGAAGCCTGCTAATTACCTGCTAATTGAAATCAGGTGTGTTGACGCAGGATTACAACTAAAACCTGCTGGATACTGGCCCTTCAGGACCAGGATTGGGCACCCCTGGTTTACATGGTCTTGTAGCCAAGGTTCTGAGCTTTCTTTAGAGGTGCAGCTTGACTATGTTGATATTTATTGCATGTATTTTGCTGGTACACTTTAACATCCCCCAATTGGGGGACCCTCGGGCTTAAAGGGTTAAATGTGTAAAAACATTTTTAACGCGTTATTTTTTTCTAATTAATTAATCATAATAAACGTGTTAAATTCCCACCCCTGTTTTGTATATTGATACCAATGTACCATCCTGCAGGAATGGAGTGAGGGCCAGTTAACAAGTGAGTACAGATCACAATGATGAGTAGTGAAAGGGGCACCAGTGACGAAATGGATCGCTGCTGAGTGATAAATGACATTGAGTTTATGAAGAAGTTTGCAAGATTTGCTTTGCAGAATCAGTAAAGGATGACCTGTTGTGGTACAGGAACCCAATTCTTGACTTGACTCTAGAAAGTAGTGTGTTAGCGTGAATGTCAAATGAAAGCGTGCTGTCATGCCAGATACCCAAATACTTATAGAAACTGACAAGTTGTAGTTCTGTACCATGGATCAAGGTGCTCCTCTGAACGTCTCTCACTCAGTGAGCAGGAGGGGGTTCAGTTCAGGTCAGAGTTGGTTCTGGAAGTTTTGACAGCAGAGCTGTGTGTGTCGCAAACCGGTGTTGTACCATTTTCTGCAAACATCACATTCTGTGACTCTAGAGGGGATTCTGGAGAAAGGGGTCGGACCTTTGAACTGATTGTTTGTTTAATGGGGCTTTTTCCAAGAATGTCCACTGCAGCTATTTTTAATGTTACTGTATAATTACAACAAAACAATAACAGTAATTCAGTTACAGTTGATTTAGAAACAAAGGCTTTTTTTTATAACTATTTTGCAACACTATTAAGATACCTTAAGTACAGTGCAGCCAAAGATAATTTAATAATTTAAATATTTAATAATTTTCTTGTGTCAGCCATATTCCAAAATGGATTAGATTTATTTTTTCTTCAAAATCCAGCACGCTACACTCGATTTTTGCTCATTTTCTGCAAAAACAAAAACAACAGCTGAGAAATCACATTTACATAAGCATCTGCAGCTTTAGCTTAATTCTATACTATATATATATATATAACAAAAACAACAAAAAGAAAAGTGACTTAAAGGCCATCTAGACTTTACCAGAGTCTAAAGTTTTTTACAGACTCTGTCTCATAGACGTTCTCCTCACCAGCAGGTTGTAAATTCACTAATAAATCCCAGCCTGAGTCTTATAAACACCAATCAGCACTTGGATTTGCTCTATAAACCCCAAACTGGGTGAAATCTTTCTCTTATCTGTGTTTTCTTTGTAAATCATAGCTGGCAGTCCCGCTGATGGCAAACACAGCCATAAAGAATAATCACAGCGTGAAACCATTGTTCCATGTTTCATTTGGAGCCGACGGCGAGCGTTAACATGGGCCAAAAGTCGTTAGAGCTCTGTGAAATAAAGCGGGTGTCCCGTCCAGTTTAAAGAGCCAAAATACCCGAGAGGAAAAATAGTTTGTGTTTGAAAGAGTGGCTCATGACCCAGTCAGAACGTTCTGATGTTAGTGAGGATGTTCTTCTCCTGAGACCAGGGTCAGCGTTAGCCCATGATGCTGCTTCATTCTGACACCTAATCTTTTCATCTTTAACACTGACCATGGATGACATTTAAAGGAAGGTGTCAGTGAGACTTCACATAGTTTATTTATATCAGTGTGTGTGTGTGTGTGTGTGTGTGTGTGTTTTCTGTCTTTTTTCTAACAGTCTCACTTCCTGTTTCTATTTTTTCCTTCTTGTTTGAATTCTCAAATTTGGTTAAACGTGTTCAGTTGATTTTTGTTTTCAGCTAAATAAACGACTATCAGGGGCATAAAAACACTTCCTGTTCTTGAGCTCTGATAGTTTCTCCTTTGTGGAGAAAATGAACTAAAGAGAAGGGAAGTAGCTCTCTGTGGTTTCATCTACTTCCTGTTAGCTCTTATTGAGGCTGTTTTGACATTTCTGAGAATGTGGAACATTAACTCTGGTGTTATAGCTGCATTCATGCATTTTTATTTCTGACATTTAAAGCTTTGAATTTCCTTCTCTCCATCTCAGACCAAACATGGAGCACTTTTGCACTTCCTTTCTTTTGTGCAACACATTTAATTTAGTATTTTTAATATTAAAAGTCTGAAGTCCGCCTTCAGAATAAAAGCCTGCATCTGAGCGCTCCTCTCAGAAATGAATCTGTTAATATGTTGTTGCAGCAAAGACTTCCTGTGTGCTCAAACTGCTGATTGTTCACCCTCACAGATCTGACAGTCTGATAACAGCTGACCCGACGGCAGAAAGAAGAGCTGTTAGGCAGCATGTGGTTTACTGAGCTGCCAGCAGAGCTCAGAATCAGCAGCGTTTCCTTTCTGAAGAAAACGTGACGATATCTGCGGTGGACTTGAGCTCCAGTCATTATCAGCAGGACAAACAAACATGCAGATTCAGCGTTTTGTTGTTGGATTCTAACAAATGAATGAATCCTACATGTCCACAGTGGTTCTTACCTAGAGATGTCTCAGTTATGTCCAATCAGAGTAACGTTGCTCAGTCTGACGTGTGCATAAGCTGGCCTTTTTGCAATGCAGAGCACAGACCATCATTAAAGTTATTAGAAAATGAATGAATGTGAGATTGTGCAAAAGATCAGAGACCAGGGAGACAGTTTATCTACAAGTCCGTATCCAGCATGTTTTAGATGTTTCTCTGCTCCAACACACCTGGTTCAATGATTAAATCACCTGTTCAGCAGCTGTTAATCACCCATTAACCAGAGGACCATGTAGGATGGTGGCCCTGGAGGACCAGGGTTGGAAACCACTGATCTACACCGGTCCAATCCCAATACCTGCTCTGCGCCCTACACCCTTCTGTGAAGTGTGCTTACAGGAAGTGTGCAGTAAGTCTTCAAGTGCATAGTAGCCTACACAAGTGTGCAAATAATAGCCGAATTGGGACAGTGAGCATTGACCACGACGCATTGCTGGGATGCCGGTGGCTGTTTGTGCTTTTTAAAAAATCTTTATTAACTCATTCACTGCCAGCCGTTTTCTGATCAGAAGCCCCTGACTGCCAGCGTTTTTGAGCGTTTTTACTGTTTTTTGAAGAGTCACAGAACATTGTGCTCTATGATCATGTAAACGCCAAAACTACCAAATGAAAGAGTAGACTCACTTCTTACATCAGGAAGAATCGCCATATTTCTAGAGGTATCGTTCTTTCACAATCTGTTGTTGAATCGTGAGCTGCAGAAGCATTTGCGGTTGGCGCATCGCTTTCTTCACAGCAGCGTCCCAAAACAAACTCCTAATTCATTGATTTTCCGCTTCCTGATCACGTGACGTGTGACACATGGATGAAGATCCGCTTTAGACACGTGATGTCTGTTCTCACGGTGCGGGGACTCGTTCCGACGCCCACCCCGTAGAAAAATGAAGTTGTCAATTGCAGTGAATGAGTTAACAGCTTTCAAACAAACAATTATTTGACTAAATTTAAATGAATTGCTGTCCACATTTATATCTTAGTCTAAAACATTCAGAGCGTGACTAAATATCATTAATTGTCTTAAAATGAACTTCTTTCACTTGAAAATACATGTTTTCAGAAAAGGCACTTGAGTCATTGCTCCGCTGTCTTCTCAAAATCCGCATCGCTGCGGACTTGGGCGAAGTGCGGATTAAGGGTGCAAAATGGGCATGGTCAACTTCCGCACTTGGGAATTGGGACACCCTACGGACTCGCACCCCTGGCTGGGACCTGGCTGGGAACGCGCAATTGAAGGGCGCAAGGGTGCAAGTGCGAGTACTGGGATTGGGCCTAAGATCAACAGGTTTGACAAAAACAGAACTTTTAATGTCACAAGTGTGATCTAAATGTTTAAAGGGGTTTGTAAATGTGTTGATCAGCACATCTGAGTCAATCTGAAACTCAAGGACATTCATGACTCTGTACAAAACAGTAAAAGTTACAAGTTGAGTATTATTATAGTCTGGACCTAACTTTAGTTTCCTGTGTCTGGTAGCTGGACATCCTGTCAGTGTTGGGTTTGTTCTGGTTGACCACATCAGCCATGGTGAGGTCTTTCTTCATCTCTGACGCAGACAGCAGCGCGTCAGCGGGGCTCATGTTGTAGAACAACTATTAAAAGAGCTTTTTCTGTGGTTGGTGAGATGAATTCAGGGCGTCTCACCACTGAACACAAACAACACCTCAATGTGAGGAAAAGAGGGGTGGAAACTTGAAGATAACCTGAAAAGGAAACGGAAAAGAGGAACTGATTTCAGCACAAGACGAACAAAATGAAGAGCATCTGTCTGCTGATCCTCTCACTAATAACAGGTAAAAACTGATCTACAGGATCTTTATTTTACTGAATTTTTTGTGTTCGATTTTATTTATTAAAACTTTAGTTGATTTCAGAAACTCTTCAGTTTCGGCTGTGTTTCACAGCAACAGGTAACAAACTAACGGTGTGAGGAAGAGTATAACCAGTCATTCCACAAGTGGTGCATTAATGGTGTTTTAGTGGTTCCTGCTTCACAACATGAAGGCTTCCAGTTTATGATTTATTCATTTCAGAATGACAGTTGTGTTTAGATTAGGGTGACCATATTTCCATTTTCGAAAAAGAGGACAGGGGATCTGTGCCTACCGATGACGTCACACCATGGGCGTCACACCCGTGGGGGATGTGGGTGTTTTAACACCCACGCCTTTTCTAATAAGGAGGCTAAACACCCATCCCTCCCGACACGCAGAACACGAGCTCCATGAGGGGCCTCGTTTTGCGCACGAGTACTCATTCTCCAAATGCGCAAAAGGCGCATCGCTGCCGCGTGCCGCAGACACAACACCGAATGCCACACAAACCACGTTGGGACCCATTTTTTTCCCGATGTTCTGTCAGAACACCTGGCTTAGAGCTAAAATATTAGATTCTGCCAACAAAATGGCTCTAGAACAATTCATATGTAAGCCGATGTGTTTTTGCAAACACTATAATTAATACTCGTGGGCAGGCTTTGAATTACACAGAGGATTCTGGGGGAGCCCAGTGACGGGGAGGGGGTGTCTCCATTGGTTTTCTTGTTTTAACACAGTATTATGATGTTTCATTTACCTTTAATCACTGACGGTTTCGGCGACTACTGTCGCCATCTTCAGAGTCACGCCGACTTGACGGCGTCACTTCCGCTGTTTATTTGCAGGCAGTAAGGGGCGTTGCCGCCCCCTACTGCCTGCGCCTTCCTGGTCGATCACCACGTCCCATGAATGATCCAGCGTGTACACTCCTTCATCCCTATTCATGGTCCTGGGTCCACGTCTCCTTATCTCGATTGCTTCCTTTATCCATCGTCTGTAAGGCACGGGTAGGCAGTAGGGGGCGGCAACGCCCCTTACTGCCTGCAAATAAACAGCGGAAGTGACGCCGTCAAGTCGGCGTGACTCTGAAGATGGCGACAGTAGTCGCCGAAACCGTCAGTGATTAAAGGTAAATGAAACATCATAATACTGTGTTAAAACAAGAAAACCAATGGAGACACCCCCTCCCCGTCACTGGGCTCCCCCAGAATCCTCTGTGTAATTCAAAGCCTGCCCACGAGTATTAATTATAGTGTTTGCAAAAACACATCGGCTTACATATGAATTGTTCTAGAGCCATTTTGTTGGCAGAATCTAATATTTTAGCTCTAAGCCAGGTGTTCTGACAGAACATCGGGAAAAAAATGGGTCCCAACGTGGTTTGTGTGGCATTCGGTGTTGTGTCTGCGGCACGCGGCAGCGATGCGCCTTTTGCGCATTTGGAGAATGAGTACTCGTGCGCAAAACGAGGCCCCTCATGGAGCTCGTGTTCTGCGTGTCGGGAGGGATGGGTGTTTAGCCTCCTTATTAGAAAAGGCGTGGGTGTTAAAACACCCACATCCCCCACGGGTGTGACGCCCATGGTGTGACGTCATCGGTAGGCACAGATCCCCTGTCCTCTTTTTCGAAAATGGAAATATGGTCACCCTACTTTATAAGACACACCGTGCCAGCAAATCAGCGTAATATTACCTCAACCGTGTGTCTTATAAGCGCACATTAAGCCTTGGTGCAACAGCGGGTGGTGTCATGATCACGTGATGAATTAATGCCGAGCTCCGGCCGGGAACTAT
>SSNS01000016.1:140796-153859 GCA_006937985.1 Aphyosemion australe | reverse complement strand
ACTATATTAACTCCAACACCGGTGTTAAGAGTTACTATATTAACTCTAACACCGGTGTTAAGAGTTACTATATTAACTCCATGGTGTGGACCCATATAGACACTTTAAAAGTGTTGAAATCAACTCTGACAGTGTTAATGTGAGCATGCTGAACCTGTTGTGTGCCTATGTTTAATAACCACAACAAGGTCTAAACATGAAGCCAAATAAACAGATTATTAGTGTGATGATAACAGAGACCAGATTTTATATTTTCCAATTCTGGAAGTTGATCGTCTTCACTAATAATAGAAATATTATTATTCAAAGATATAAAAGTAGCTATATATGTATAGTTAGAAGTAGTTGTGTCTTTATTTGCTAAAAAATAAATAAGTGTAATAATTAACTGGAAGAATGCTGCTCTGCTTTCTCTCTTTCTCCCTCTCTCTCTATCCCCCCCCTCTCTTATTTCAGGACATTTTTATAGAAAACCCACAGAAATCAGAGCAGAGGAACAGCAGGACAAAGAGGTTTGTGTTTATCTTTTGTTGTTTGGCTGAACTGAAACATGGAGTAAAAACATCATCATTGTCTGTTCTGTAAATGATTGAAAACAGGTTTTATTTTGCTTCTCTCCTGTCAGGAAGCGGTGTATGAAGAGATCCCGGAGCTGACACCAGTGAACAGCATTTATACCACTGCTAACTTTCCTTCAAACAGCCACTCAGTCCTTTACTCCACCATCAACTTTCCAAGCAGCTCATCTGACAGATTAGATGGAGAAGTTCTGTTTGTGAGACCCACTTCTGCTTCCTGTCAATATTCTGATTTAAAGTGCAGCTCCAGTTCAGCATCCTTAGCTGATCAACAATCCAGACCTACAGACCAGACATCGACTGATATGGGTTTTTCTGTTGCTGATACTGAAGCTGATATGTAGAGGTCAGCCGATGTGTGCTGCCGTTTTTTTTATTTTTTTTTTTGGGACGATGTCTCATTTTTCACCTTGTTTACCTGCTAAAGTCATAACAACAGTTGATGCATTATTGGTCTTTAAAGTTTCTACTTTTCCTTGACTATTGGACTTCGATATATTTGAAATCACATTCATTATTGAGTAAAAAGACACGTAACTATAGAAATGCACGTAAAAATCAGGAGAAGAGAAATCGGCCTCTGGAAGCTCCAGGAGCTACATTTAGATTGATAACCCCATATTTGCAGTTATTTTAGTGAGAGTAACTTAAAGTAATGCAATAGTAGTGTAATGCCCTACATTTTAAACACAGTAATATTGTAATGTAACAAATTACTTAGAAATGACAGTAAGTAATAAGTAACACATTACAGTAATGAAGTAACTTACCCAACACTGCACATCACCCAAGATATGGTCCCAGGTGGTCACCCCTACCTTTCCTATCTAGATAACAGTCTAGATAACACCTTAGCCCCCTAAGGCCCTTCTTTATTCTCCTCCTTGGAGGGGGGCTCAAGAGGGGTGTGAGGTCTCTGCCCGGGAGGACTTGTGGTGTGTTCCAGTTGTCCTCGTAACTCGGAATTTCCGACCAGGAAAGGATGTAACGAGCTCGTTTTGCGTTCCAGATTCCAACTTGGAAAAAACACATAAAACCAGAAAAATACATTTTAAAAAATCAAACGTCCAAATGTAAACACCAGGAACAGTTAAAGAACCATCAACACCGGTCAATTTCAGCAGCAATGCTGACGTTTTCAGCTACGTAACTATTGATAACAAGAATAAACATCAACTCTGTGCTGTTAATAGCAAGAAGAAAGAAAGCAGAACATATAAATGATGAAAAAAATAAAGACGACAACAACTATGGTAGCACTGGGCGCGGCCATCTTTAAAATCGTGATCACGGGGTCCTCTGAGAAGTACGAGCTCACAGCTCGGAATTCCGAGTTCATTGCGTTATTTCCGGTTAGCTTATCTCGTTAAAACGAGTTCCGAGGAAAACTGGAACGCATCATTACTCCTGAGATGCTGCCGGTTTCTCTGTGACTGACTCCTCATTCTCATGTCGCAATATTCAGATGAATCATGGACTGTTTTTATTGCTTTATTAAGTCTCTAAAAGAAATTCCACAACAAATACATCTAAAATATTTTGATTTTGAATGAACGATTCCATTACAGAGCTTATCTGCCCTTTCTTCTGATCTTCATTAAATAATCTACGCCTCTTAACAGGAGCCATCTTGGTTTTAACCACAAAAGTTTCCATGTCGTTAATCTGGAACACGATGTCTGCTCTGTGCTTCCTTTTAGTCATCTTTTTTAAACAGTCGAAAAAAAAACATGCAAACAGGAGATTAAAGATAAACTCTCAAAAACTGTAATTATGAAATTTTGATTGAAATTAAATCAGCAGAAAAAATAAACACTGAAAATTTGGGATTTACAGCAAACATTTAAAACAGTGGGTAACGTCAAAAGATCTAATGTTTTGTATATTAAACTTTTCTTTCATAAATTGCATCGTCTATCTAGACTTTTTTTGAGTAAATGTTATAAGGAGGTTTAATTTTGTTGTCATTTGCAAGTTTGTGTTTGGAAATTCTATGGAAGCCCATTCCCGCCACTCAGATAAAGAAAATATTATCTCATAAAAAAAATATTATCTCATAATTATGAGATAATATTTGAGTATCTCATAATTATGAGATAGGATCTCATTATAATGAGATAGCTAAGTCATAATTATGAGATAATATATTTTTTTATCTGAGTGGCGGGAATGGGCTTCCATAGCATCCTTGTACATGTTCTGTTTCCAGTTGGTTTTGTTCTGGGTGGAAATGGTTGTTGTCTGTGAACGCAGCCTCCTCGTCAGCAGGTGGCGCCCTCTGCTAGTGGTGTTGCCTGGCTACATGGTGGGAGAGATGTGTGTTTTTAAATCATCAGTCGAGTATCAAATAAGCCTTTATCTTTGTTTTGAGCGATGCATTTTAAGTAGATTTTGGATTTTGTCTGTTAAATAGCAAAATAAAGAGTTTCCAACAAAAGGAGCATAAGAAAATCTAAGACCTGGTGTAAACGTAACAAATGTAAAACAAAAGTATGAAAATGCCTTCAGTGATATTTTCTGCTCTTATTTATCTAGAGATAATAAAAAGCACAAAAACACTTTCCTAAGCGTTTTATAGGACTTTTATGTTTTTAATGTTTTTACAGAATTGATTGAGACAAACTGATTGGTCCAGATTCTTCTTATCAGACAGCAGATCATCTCATCATGAGAGAAGAGGAAGAAGGGGTTGTAATCAGTAGAGAAGGTTCCATTTAAACTCAGGAAACACTGATGAGAAGAGCTGATGAACCAAGTGGAGTTAAAGTTTCATCACAAGATCAGAGAAATGATGAAGGTGTTTCTACTCATCCTCTCACTGGTTACAGGTAAAGAAATGAAGAGCTGATGAAGAGCTTCTGAGACTTCCTGTTAGTCTTTTTATTTATGTTACTGCTTTTTTCACACGAACCGAAGCGCTGGAGCCTCAGAAAAAAGCTCTAGAAGATAGTTTTTATTAAATGATGTAAAATGTATTTTCTGTTTTATCGTCTTAAACTCAGACGCTTGTTTGTTTTAAATCAGGTTTGATTTCTACATCTTTTATTGAAATCCTGGCATTTTGCTGTTTGCATGTTTAAATAAACTAAAATTATTAAATTCATCAAATCAAATCCAGCAGCAACAACCTCAAAAAACTATTATTATAATGGAGAAACTAATAAATGAAAGACTGACAACACATTTGTTAGAAATGAATAAGAACTCATTAAAATTTACATTAAATAAAATTTTAATATCTAAAATGTTTGATGACCTCTGGCTGAGTTTCACCGCGCTCGCCCAGGATGGAGCTTTGTTGAAGATTTGGTTCAATCTGCTGGTTTCCTGTTGACGAATTTGATTTAATTATAATTTTATATTATAATAATTTTATAATTATATTATAATTATAATTTTAAATTTAACTTAATTCTTCTAATTACCCTTTGAGTGATGGTGCTGCTGTGACAAGTGAATTTCCCCACTGTGGGATCAATAAAGTCTATTCTATTCAAAAATCATTTCTATAATCTTCTGAACTAAATAATCATGAAACTTAGTTTGAAACTTTGCTAAAGATGCTGTGAAGACGGGATGATGCTTGAAGGCGTTGTAGAGAGTTTATGTTCGGCCAGTAAACAGCTGTTCACTAGAATAAATATTCTAATGTTCATTTTTCTAAAACCTTCAGTTAATGATTCACATTCTCTGTGATTATTTGCAGGTTTGCAAACTTTAATTTGAATTTTCTGATGGTTTAAAATCATCTAAACTTTACATTTTGTCTGATTTGCAGGTTTTGAGGCCTTGACGTCCAAAGTGCATGGATGTGAAAAAGGATGGGTGGAACTCATCTGCAAATATCCAGATACAAACAGAGTTTATCAAAATGTTGGAGTAGTTGGTGGAATGAACAGCACTCGAATCAACGAGTGGGAAAGAAAAGACAGATTTTCTTTGTACCATGACACAAGAAATAAAATTCTCAGGTTTATTATCACAGACCTGAAACCCAGGGACAGAGGAACTTATAAATGTCAGTTTAATCAGTTAATAGTTGAGTCTGTGCAAGTTAGCGTTATAGTTGGTAAGTGGCATCTGTTTTTTGTTTTTTTGTTACATTTATTGCTTTTAGTTACTTAAACGTATTTTTATGCAGATTTGTTTTGCACTTTAGGAACATTAAATAGCAAATAGCTGATGTTATGTGTAAAAATGTATCTATACTTGATCTGCAGCTTAACCACATTTTATTGCCTTTAATGTGTTTTCATGCATTTTTGTTTAATATTTATCTTTTATTTAGAAGCCTCTCAAGTTTGTTACAACTTAAAAATGATAAAATGGCATTCAGTTGTGTGTAGTTACATTATTACTGTGTTTCATTACTTCCTTTGTTTCTGATTACAGGAGAAAATGTCTGCAAGACAGTTAATCCCACTGCTTACAGAACAGCTGATACCACCATCAGGTGTGATTATCCAAATCAGAAACAGCCAAGGATCAAGTTCATCTGCAAGGAAAATGATTTAACCTGTGATGAAATATCATCAACATCATCCTCTCAAAGGTCAGAAGGAACTTTTACCGTTACAAACACCAGCAGTGGCTTCAGCGTGTCCATCAGTAAAGTGTCTCTAAGTGACGATGGTGTTTACTGGTGTGGAGAGAAAGAAAAGGATGGAGGTTCCAGAGCTGGACTCACAAAAATACAACTAAAGGTCAAAGGTGAGAAATCCATTTTTTCAGTCTTTGAGATTTTATCAAATGTGATTAAAAAAAAATGCTTAAAATCTACTTTTCCACAGACATTACGACCTTCAATAAGTCATCAGCTGCTGGAGAAAACCTTAAGTTCTTCTGTAACTATGACAACGATTTAAAACATCTAACAAAATTCGTCTGTAAGGGAGCAGACCCAGCTACATGTCAGCTTCTTGTAAACACAACAAAACCAAATATGAAACCAAGATTTTTAATGGTACCCAATGGGGCCCAAGGTAAACCAAAAAACAATTTCACCATAACAATAAGAGCAGTGAAAACAGCTGATTCAGGGACGTACTGGTGTGGCGCTGAGAGCACCGACGAACAACGCAGCAACATCTTCACCCACAGATTGTTCTTAAACGTTGGTGAGTCGTGATGTTTTAATCTGACCCAGGTTCAGTTTGTGGAGAAACTCTGATTAATGCTGAGTTCACTTTTTTCACACTGATTCAAACACCAGAGAGGATGGCAGCTGGATTAGACACATCTGGAGAGTTTTACTGAAATGTTTTCTGTTTCCCTTCAGAACCAACACTATTATTATTGTTGTTGTTGTTGTTGTTGTAGCGTTAGGGCTAAGGCTACACATTTATAAAATGATCAATGAGATGTAATATTCCACATAAATATGAATGATCAATCTTATTGATCTTTGAATGTTAATTTAACATTACTCTAGGTTCTTTTACCATAAGTGATCCGCACACTTCAGAATAATTCAGAGTCAAGAAGATAGTTATAAAAATAAATTTAATACTATATTTCTTAATCAATGATGACACAGGACAAATTATGATGCATGATGGTTAAAGCAAGATACTGAGACAATTAATGAAGGGATAGAATGTAGCTAAATGTTATGTAGCTGAATCTACATTAAGAGTCTGAGAATCTCATCATGTCTGGGCTAAATCAATCTGTATGGTTTAACAAATTATCAAATTAATAAAGACCATTTGACACCAGATTGCAGTAAGTCTACTACACCTTGTGTGAGGAGGCCTAACCCTTTGATCCAGGGGGTCAGAGAGAGGCCGGTACGGACTGGCTGTCGGTGGCGTTGACCTCTAAGGTATTGGGACAGTAGCTTTGGCCCGCATGCGAACAGGGTACCTCACAGGGTACCTCACAGGGTACCTCACAAATGACTGCAGGCAGCTGGTGGATTTGTTTGTATCAGAGGCAGCTTGCAAAAATGATTGACCTCAGGGTCAAAAAAGAGAGGAGATGGTTCCTTAAGTGAGTTTGGCTAGAATTCTTANTATTGTTATTATTATTATTATTATTATTATTATTATTATTATTATTATTATTTTTCATTGTTATTATTATTATTATTATTATTGTTATTATTATTATTATTATTATTATTATTATCAGAGTGGTTTTTGATCAGACAGTTTTGGAAAGTGCACTACCTGTCCAACATTTGAACACGTCCTTCCATTAATATTGACTCATACTGCTTTTTTATAAACTACAGAATCACAGAAAAGGTTTAGATGTAGGTGGAACAAAAGAAAATGTTCACTGTAAAGAGAAATCATCGTTTCAGCCGTGGTGCAGACTGGAGCCAAAGATGAACCATCAGATATAAGTAGGGATGTAACGATGCAATCAATTCACGATTCGATTCCATTGCCGATTATAAGTTCACGATTCCCATTTTTTACGATTTTTCACAACAAAATGAATTTCAGTTATTTTATGGTAAAATAAATTCTTTTTTACAATTGCCCTTTAGTCCTTGTTTCAAATTGTAACTTTCTATTGTAATGGTAAAAAATGGTAAATGGCCTGTATTTGTATAGCGCCTTCTTAGGGTTCTACAACCCCCCAAGGCGCTTCACAACACAATCAGTCATCCACCCATTCACACACACATTCACACGCTGGTGGGGATGAGCTACGATGTAGCTACAGCTGCCCTGGGGCACACTGACAGAGGCGAGGCTGCCGAGCACTGGCGCCACCAGTCCCTCCGACCACCACCAGCAGGCAAGGCGGGTTAAGTGTCTTGCCCAAGGACACACAGCAGCATTCTCTGGCCGGAGCCGGGATCGAACCTGCAACCTTCCGATTACTGGACAACCCGCTCAACCTCCTGAGCTACTGCTGCCCTTTGTCTCACTAACAAACTTACCATTGAACAAGGTAATAGCGGTGATTAAATGGTATGTTAGCAGCTTAGCATGTGCGTCACGGCACTCATGGGCTAGCTTTAGCATTAGCGGCAAATGACGATCGTTACTATATTAGCACGCTAAAGAATAACAAATGCAGCTGATGGGTAACTAAACATGTAAACACCTTAGTAAGCACGAATATAACCTGAATATTTGTCTCGTTTTACTTACTTTTATATCCGTGACGCACAACTGGCGCTAAACCGGAAACATGTCCGTCATAAAACCATGCCTGAAACATGGAACCAAACATTAGTTCCGTCTGGCGGAATATTAGTTCCGCTTTAGTCTTTTGGACATCTCTGGCAGTGAATCGATTTTCTTTTCTTTCTACAACGATAGATATTTAAACTAGTTTGCACCGATTTTAAATCGATTTTCGAAGCATCGTTACAACCCTAGATATAAGAGAACACAATCAGAAATAAGCAAACTGCACACTGATGTTGAAGGACTTTTTTTTGGATAAATTAAACAGGAGCTGTTTAAATAAAATAATTTTCAGAACTGTCCTGCAGAAATGTACGTGTTGCTTCACAGCAAAAGGGGATCTGGTTTTTCTCCAGGTCTAATTGAAATGAAGGATTGGCCAAAACCAAAATAATGACAGCGGTTTTTAATAATGCAGCTCCTCCTCAAACAAAGTAAAACTGTAAACTAATGGATCCAGTAATTTGTTGCACAGAAAAATAAAAGAAAACTCAAGGCAAGAATGGGACTCCTCATGCATGATTAGTTTTCCATAAATGAATAAAATGTTGACGTGCATTTGTAATCTGAGATCTTTACAATAAACTACCTGTTTGTTCAAATGATGAATGTTTAATAAAAACCTAACCATTTATTTGCTTTTATTAACAGCAATCACACCTCCTACTCCTCCAACAACAGCAAGTCCTCCTGGTACGAACGTCCTCTTCATAAACTGTTTCCTTCCTGCTACGCCTGATGTCACATTTTTACTTTTCTGTTTGTTTAACAATCCACGTCTGATGCTGTAATGATAAATGTTTGAAATCTACTTTTGATGCTGTGTGATGAAATTTACAGGAAACCCAAAACCTGTGACATCTGTGATGGTTGGTGTGATGCTGCTGGTGCTGATGCTGCTGGTGTTGGGTTTGAGCCTCAGCTACAAAAGTGAGATTTTACATCATTTATGTAAATATTTAATATAGTCTGTCACCCCTCCCTGTACACCTCTCCCCCATCTTGTCCTGCCTCCTCGGCCTCTGATGCTAATTTATTGTCCACCAGTAGATCCCAGTTTAGTTTATTCCTTCATAAACCACTGGATTAGACCTGCCTGTTGATAACCACAACAAGGTCTACGCATGAAACCAAATAAACAGATTATTAGTTTGATGCTAACAGAGACCAGATAACATTTTCCAATCCTGGAAGATCATTTTCACTAATAACAGGAAAAATTATTAGGATTATAAAATATAAAAGTAGTTATATATGTACAGTTAGAAGTAGTTGTGACCTTATTTACTAAAATAAATCATTTTAATTACCTGAAATAATGCTGCTGTGCTCTCTCTCTCTCTCTTTCTTTTATTTCAACACATTTTTATACAAAACCCACAGAACCCAGAGCAGCAGAGCAGCAGCACAGACAGGTTTGTGTTTATCTTTTGTTGTTTGGCTGAACTGAAAAATGGAGTAAAAACATCATTATTATCTGTTTTGTAAATGATTGAAAACATGTTTTCTCTCCTGTCAGGAAGCTGAAGAGATAGCGGAGTTGACACCAGTGAACAGCTTTTATGTTAACGTTCATTCAAGCATCCACACCTCAGTATATTACTGCCCTGTTAACTTTCCAAGCAGCTCAGCTGACAGATTAGGTGGAGACGTTTGTGAGACCCAGAACTACCGACCAAAGGTGGACTGATGTTTTTTTCTGTTGCTGATACCGATGCAGATATTCTGTGTAGGTCACAGTCAGCTGATGGTCAATAGGTTCTGCAGGATTTTGGGGCTGATTTCTAGACATGTTGCAGGCTCATTTGGAGACTGTAGTCCATGCTTTTATTACTTTTCGTCTAGACTACTGCAACTCATTTTACTCAGGAGTTAGCAAGGCTGCACTTGTGCGGCTCCAGCTTGTACAAAAGGCTGCTGCTAGATCCCTGACTGGCACCAGAAAGTGGGAACATATCACGCCTGTCTTGGTCCATCTGCACTGGCTTCCATTTTTATTCAGAGTCAGGTTCAAGATACTTGTTTTTGTTTTTAAGTCTCTGCAGGGCTGTGCTTCTCCAAGCTATCCGTCTGAGTTACTCACTCGATACATCCTATCATGTGCACTTAGGTCATCACAGCAAGACTTACCCCAGCTTTCCACAGGACGTGAAAGCGGCGCGTAACGTAATAGCGCCATATCACTCGCGAGCTCATTCCCAACCGGCAGCGATTCAGACGCGAAAACGGGATCAAAAGCGTTCCACACAGCTGATCCTGGCAAGGTCACAAAATCACGGGTGAATTGTAACACCATTTGTGATTTTAGAAGTCCACACAATGACAAGCAAGGAAAAAGTCAGCTGCATGTAGCCAAAAAGGTCTGTGGGTTATTTTCTGTTTTGTTTACATCGGCTACGGGGGTTTCACAGGAAATGACGTACTGAACCTGCCTTTTATTTTGGAAGTTTCCGGATGTTTCACACTGCCTTTGTGTTTGACTCCCTGTCTTTCCCGATCTAAACGGTGTGTTTCAGAAGCGTAGCACGTAAAAAATAGACACCAGGCGTAATTATGGCGTCCCGTCGCTTCTGGGATGCGTCCAAGACGCTACACATAGCTGCCAGTGGAAAGGACCCTGTCCACTATAACGGCGGCTAATTGCCGCGTAGTACATTTCGCAACCGTTCCATTTCACTTGCGGTGGAACGCAGGGGTCACTAGTCATTCCACATGTGAATGACTAGAGGAGGCAGGGCCTTCTCGGTTTTGGCCCCTAAGCTGTGGAATGACCTTCCACTGGCAGTCAGTCAAGCACCTTCACTGCCGGTTTTTAAGAGTCGGATGAAGACTCACTTTTATACCGTGGCGTTCCCTCAGCACGTGAGTTAGCCTTATTTTTAGATAATTTAGCTAATTCATATCCTGTTTTAATTGTTCTTTTACCAACATCTTTTGCTTTATCCTGCTTTTATTTGTCTTAATGTGTATTTTGTGGGCCCTTGCATGGGTCAGTGATGTTTTAAATAATTTTATGAGTGTTCAGCACTTTGGTTCGCCTCCTGGCTGATGGAAAGTGCTTTATAAATAAAGTTAATGACGATGATGATTCTGCTTATTTGCCTGCTAAAGTGTCACTAATAACAGTTGATGCAGAATATTTCTGAATCTGCTCGGTATTAAAATCAAATATTTAACCAAAGTTAATCAAACAAATCAATAAACTGACCAAGTATTAAATATAAAATGAGTAAATAAAAACGAAACAGTTAACAAAAATGTTTCAGAACATTTCTTAAGCAGACGTTTTCAGGAGAGTAAATATTTTAATAAACTTCAGCAGCAGCACCGGGCCGTTCATGGATGTGCCTTCACGCCTGGGAGGGTGGCGCCCTAGCGCCCCTATGGACGAGCCACCACTGAAACCTAATAACCACAGTCTGTTTATAGTTATTTTAAGATTTTTACTCTAGTAACTTTACTTTTACTTGATCACATATTTTCATCATTAATAAAGCTGAATCCTGTCAGACGTCTACGCTCTGATCCATCAAAAACTGTTAAAATAGATGTTGAATATTTTGATTTTGCATGAAAGCTTCTGTGCACAAAGCTTATCTGCCCGTGCTGCTGATCTTCATTAGATACGCCTCACAGCAGCAGCCATCTTGGCTTTAACCACAAAAGTTTCCATGTCGCTAACGTAGACCACGCTCTCTGCTTCAGGTTTCCTCTTATCACCTCTTTGAAACGGCCTCAAGAAAATAAATGTGCTAAAATTAGAGTTATTCATCCAGTTAAATCAAATGATAAAATCAAAATGAGGTCCAGTGAATAAAATATAAAAACAGTAATTAAGAACATTTTGTTTAAAATGGTTTAAAATAAAACCACAGCGTGATCAACAAAAAATAAACAAACACACTCATAACTTTGAATTTACACATTAAGAACTTAGTGTGTAAAGCCAAAAGATCTAATATTTTATGATATTTTAAACCTTTTTTTAAGTATATTTTTCTTTTAAAAAAATGCACTGGCTGACAGTTTAAGTAAATCCTTTAAAATATATAGGATTTATAATCTCTATTATTCAAGGGTATCAAGCAGTTTTTTATCTTTGTTTTGAGCAATGTCTTTTAAGTCAATTTTGCATTTTGTCTTTGTTCATCAGCACAATAAAGTTTCCTACAAAAGAGTCACAAGAAAGAAGAAGAAACAATTTTTTATTTTAGGTTTAAGGTTAAAGAAAAGTTTCAAACCTGGTGTAAACGTACTAAATGTATAACAAAACTATTAAATAAAGAGTTCAGGATTATCTGGCTCCTCTTCTTCATTTATAGAAAGTAAAGTTTTTAAATGTGTTGTACAAATAAACATGGTTGGTAATTGATTGAGACAAACTGATTGGTCCAGATTCTTCTTGTCAGACAGCAGATCATCTCATCATGAGAGAAGAGGAAGAAGGGGTTGTAACAGTAGAGAAGGGTCCATTTAAACTCAGGAAACACTGATGAGAAGAGCTGATGAACCAAGTGGAGTTAAAGTTTCATCACAAGATCAGAGAAACGATGAAGGTCTTTCTACTCATCCTCTCACTGGTTACAGGTAAAGAAATGAAGAGCTGATGAAGAGCTTCTGAGACTTCCTGTTAGAATCTGTTTAATAATTATTTACAGTCATCATGTTAGTCTTTTTAGTTTTGTTACTGCTTTTCTCACACGAACCGAAGCGCTGGAGCCTCAGAAAAAAGCTCTAGTAGATAGTTTTTATTAAATGATGTAAAACGTATTTTCTGTTTTACCGTATTAGACTCAGACGCTTGTGTTTGATGACCTCTGGCTGAGTGATCCTGTTGCACCGCGCTCTCCCAGGATGGAGCTTTGTTGAAGATTTTTGTTCAATCTGCTAGTTTCCTGTTGACAAATTTAATTTAATAAATAGTTTCTATAATCTTCTGAACTAAATAATCATGAATAGCGTCGTTGGTGCTTTAGTTTGAAACTTTGCTAAAGATGCTGTGAAGACGGGATGATGCTTGAAGGCGTTGTAGAGAGTTTATGTTCGGCCAGTAAACAGCTGTTCACTAGAATAAATATTCTAATGTTCATTTTTCTAAAACCTTCAGTTAATGATTCACATTCTCTGTGATTATTTGCAGGTTTGCAAACTTTAATTTGAATTTTCTGATGGTTTAAAATCATCTAAACTTTACATTTTGTCTGATTTGCAGGTTTTGAGGCCTTGACGTCCAAAGTGCATGGATGTGAAAAAGGATGGGTGGAACTCATCTGCAAATATCCAGATACAAACAGAGTTTATCAAAATGTTGGAGTAGTTGGTGGAATGAACAGCACT
>SSNS01000016.1:123244-140568 GCA_006937985.1 Aphyosemion australe | reverse complement strand
CTCGATTAATCACATTTTAATCCATCAAGACAATTTGCACCCAAGCAATTTTTTAAAATCAAAAATAATGTCAGTGCGGCACAGATGACTTACGCACACTTTAATGAGTATATTTCTGTAACCACGAGGTCTATTTGATTACTTTGATGTCGTTATAAAGGTAACTATTGTGGGATCTGTTGGGATGTGTGAATATTAGTACATGTGTTAGTAATAAGTTAAAGTCCCACTAGTTGTCACACACTCTGGTGTGTGTGAAATTTGTTCTCTGTATTTGACCCATCTCCTGAGGGAGCGGTGAGCTGCAGACACAGCTGCACTCCAGAACCATTTGGTGGTTTAACTCCCCAATCCAGCCCCTTAATGCTGAGTGTCAAGCGTGGAGGCATTGGGTCACACTTTTTCAAAGTCTTTGATATGACCCAACAGGGATTTAAACCCCAATCTCCCAGTCCCAGGGCAGACACTCACACCACTAGGCCACTGAGCAGGTAATAAAGTATAAATGGACATGGAATATTGTAAATGTTGTGTACTGAACTGAACACTAGGTGGCAGCAGAGCACTGTTAATATATATAGAGGTGTAGTGTAGAGTTCAGGGGAAGCTCTGCTGATGGTTACAAGATGAATGATGTGTGTATGCTTGTCCCTCCTGCTGCAATAACGTTCATATGGATTAAATTACTGCCTGCTTTCTACCAACTAGAAAACATAACAGTAAAAAATTAGATTTTTTTTTCTTCCTTTCTTCATGAAGAGTGATTTAGTTGTGTTTGGAGTGCATCTAAAAGGTTGATATGGTCTCTAGCCCAGACTGCAGTTTTGTTGGCAGTGCAGCTTGATGATATTTATTGATAAATAGGGCATAAATTGTAATGCTAAACTTTTTGGGCCCCCATTTGTGGGACACTCAGGCTCAAAGGGGTACATTTTTAACGTGTTATTTTTTTTCTATTTAATTAATCGTAATGAATGCGTTAAATTCCCACCCTAATTTGTTATACATTTTTGTTTTGCAATTTAGAAACATTAAATAGTAATTGCTGATGTTATATGCAATAATGTATCCATACTTGATCTGCAGCTTAACTACATTTGAATATGTACTTAATGTCTTTTTAATGCATTTTTGTTTCATATTTATTGATTTTTCATTTAGAAGCCTCTTAACTTTGCTACAATTGAAAAATGATAAAATGGCATTCAGCTTTTGATTCTTATTAATAATGTCTGTGAGCTTTATTAATGTGCTTTATTGGGCTCTTTGCTTCTGTTTACAGGAGAAAATGTCTGTAAGACAGTTAATCCCACTGCTTACAGAACAGCTGAAACCACCATCAGATGTGAAACACTCGACCAGAAACAGTCAAGGACCAAGTTCATCTGCAAGAAAAATGATTTAACCTGTGATGAAATATCATCAACATCATCCTCTCAAAGATCAAAAGGAACTTTTACCGTTACAAACACCAGCAGTGGCTTCAGCGTGTCCATCAGTAAAGTGTCTCTAAGTGACGATGGTGTTTACTGGTGTGGAGAGAAAGAAAAGGATGGAGGTTCCAGAGCTGGACTCACAAAAATACAACTAAAGGTCAAAGGTGAGAAATTCATTTTTTCAGTCTTTGAGATTTTATCAAATGTGATAAAAAGATACTTAAAATCTACTTTTCCACAGACATTACGACCTTCAATAAGTCATCAGCTGCTGGAGAAAACCTTAAGTTCTTCTGTAACTATGACAACGATTTAAAACATCTAACAAAATTCGTCTGTAAGGGAGCAGACCCAGCTACATGTCAGCTTCTTGTAAACACAACAAAACCAAATATGAAACCAAGATTTTTAATGGTACCCAATGGGGCCCAAGGTAAACCAAAAAACAATTTCACCATAACAATAAGAGCAGTAACAACAGCTGATTCAGGGACGTACTGGTGTGGCGCTGAGAGCACCGACAAACAACGCAGCAAAATCTTCATCCGCAGATTGTTCTTAAATGTTGGTGAGTCGTGATGTTTTAATCTGAGCCCAGACACATCTGGAGAGTTTTACTGAAATGTTTTCTGTTTCCCTTCAGAACCAAGACTCACAACTCCTGTCACTTCTATAACTCCAACTAAAACTGGTATTATTATTATTATTATTATTATTATTATTATTATTATTATTATTATTATTATTATTATTTGTTTATTTATTATTATTAATAATAATAATAATAATAATAATTTATTATTATTATTATTATTATTAATAATAATAATAATAATTTATTATTATTATTATTATTAATAATACTTTATTATTATTATATTATCAATAATAATAATAATTATTATTATTATTATTATTAATTTATTATTATTAATTTGTTATTATTATTTTATTAATAATAATTAATATTATTATTATTATTATTATTAATAATAATACTTTATTATTATTATTATTATTATATTATCAATAATAATAATAATAATTATTATTATTATTATTAATTTATTATTATAAATTTGTTATTATTATTTTATTATTAATAATAATAATAATAATTATTATTATTATTATTATTATGATTTGTTTATTTATTATTATTATAATTAATATTATTATTAATTTATTATTAGTATTTTTTATTATTATTATTATTATTATTATTATTATTATTATAAATTTTGTTTACTAAACTTCACCAAGCTTGTTAAATTGTCACCATCACTAAGATCGACTCTGATGATTATTTCATGTTTTGCAGGCGACTCAGAGACAGAAACAAATGTAGTGGTCCGTGGCTTCCTGTTGGCGCTGTTTCTGGTTATAACAGTGGTAACAACACTCATCATTGTTAACAAACGTAAGAATTACATCCATGTTTACAACATAAAACACACATTCTTACATGTAAAGTACAAACATAAGATCATGATTCACTGTGGTGATTATTTTAGCTCATTTTCAGGTTTGAAAACAAAAAGTAAAAAAAAATACACTATAGGAGCAGACATTTAATGCATCAGTTTTCTAAATTAAAAAGGTGATTAAAACTTAACGTTTCCTCTTTTTTACTTCTAACAGGACACTCCTGTTTGAAACCAGCTGAGATCAGTGCAGCGCCGCAGCAGCCTAGAGAGGTTGGTGCTCACATTTTGATCTTGCGTGTTCACGACTCTCTTGGTCAGCTTGCTTCTCACACCAAAACCCCTGTCAGGAATCTTGGTGTGACCTTTGACCCAGCTCTCACCCTGGATTCTCATGTCAGTTCTCATGTTCGCTCTTCCTTCTTCCATCTCAGGAACATTGCTAAGCTGAGTCCCATTCTGTCCCGCTCTGAACTTGAGATTGTTCTCCACACCTTCATCTCCTCACGCTTAGACTACTGCAACTGGCTTTTCACGTGTCTGAGCAGAACCTCCCTGAACCGTCTACAGGTGGTCCAGAATACCTGTGCTCGGCTGCTGACCAAGTCCTCCAAACACACCCACGTCACCCCGCTCCTCTTCCAGCTTCACTAGCTGCCGGTTAACTTCAGGGTTCATTTCAAGATCCTGGTTCTGGTTTTTAGGGCCTTACACGGACAAGCACCATCACACATTGGTGATTTTCTCAGTCCCTACATCCCCAGCAGGTCCCTGAGGTCCAGTGATCAAAGCCTACTGGTTGTGCAGCACCAGGCTAAAGACCAAAGGTGACAGATCATTTGCTGCTGTGGCCCCCAGACTCTGGACCTCTCTCCCACTGAGCCTGAGATCAGTGGACTCAGTGGTCTCCTTTAGAAACTCACCTGTTCAGGTGGCTTTGGTGGGACCTCCTGCTGATTCTCCATCACTACCTTCTCTTCATGCTGCTGTTTCTACCAAATCTGCCTTTCTTGGGAACCCGTGACTACCTTTTTCTTTTTTTTTCTTCACATTTTTGTAAATGTTTCCCTTTTCCTCATTTTTATTATATTTTTTAATATTTCTTTTATTTTTTTATTTTTGTTCTTGTGAAGCGCCTCGTGGTTTTTATCTAGAGAGGCGCTATAAAAGATCCAAAGGGGGTTCAAATGATGGCGAATGGACTTCTTTGGTTTCTTGAAGACGTTTGGCTTCTCATCCGAGGAGCTTTGTCACTTCTGACTGGAATACGGGAGGGTCGAGCTTATAAACTGTAGCTGTCTATTGTTGCGTAATGAGCAGAAACTACCTATGAATACCCCTCCTCCCTACCTCCTGAGGAGTCGTTAGCCTCTATTGTGCGGGAGTCGTGTTGATTAGATGCAGGAGGGCGTGACCTAGACTCAAACTGTTTGGGAATAAGACTCAGAGCTGCATTATAAAAGCTGGAAAGGTGAAACCTGAGGCCTCCTCCCCTATTTAATGTAGGTTCTCCCTAGCCTAGTGAACTAGACCAAATTCTTGCTTTGCAGAGTTTGGTCTAGGCACGCTTCATTGGAACCCTCGCAGCCCAAACCACTGCTGTGTCTATCCAATCACAACTCACTATAGTTTTGGTTGGGCCAATCACAGCGCTCTATATTGTGGGCCAATCACAGAGCGGGAGTAGCCGATGACGTCAGCGCTGCGGCCGCGAACCCAAGCAACATGGCGGCAGCGCCGGAGCCACGTTCTTTTGAAACAGCTTTGTCATCAACATTGGATTATTTAGACTCCAACGTGCGTAAGTCTGTCTGATATACTTAGCGGCTTCTTATTTTTATCAAACAAAGTAGTGCAATGTCCCAGTACACCTGATATTCACATGTTTTTATACAAAAACGACAGAAATCATTGACGCCATTAGTGGGTCCCGCTTTTCCATCGCTGTGATTACGTTACGTTGTTCGTTACTCTGATTGGTCCTAGCGCTATCCAATTGCGTGCTGACATTTTGAAAGACAACCGTAGATCCCGCCTCACGACTGAGAGCTGTCAATGGTTCGTGGCCAGACTATATATTCACATATATAGGATGGCTTGCCAGGCTAGGTTCTCCCCATTTGACATAAATAGCTTCCTTCACTCCTCTCTCAAACCATCTATCTGGTTTGAGAGAGGAGTGAAGGAAGCCATCAATGTCAAACAGGAAAAACCTGTATTAAACAGAGGAGGATGCCTCAGATTTCACCTTAATGCCCCTCTCGACCTAATTCCCAAACAGTTTCAGTCTAGGTCACACCCTCCTGCATCTAACCATTCCAACGACTCATACGGAGTGAGGAGGGGTATTCATAGGTAGTTTCTGCTCCTTACGCAACAACAGACAGCTACAGTTTATAAGATTGACCCTCCCATATTCCAGTCAGAAGTGACAAAGCTCCTCTGATGAGTAGTGCAAGGTTTTCAAGAAACCAAAGAAGTCCAGTTGCCTTCATTCAAACCCCTTTTGGATTACCATGACCTGGATGACTGAGAACCTTCACCAGCATATAAAAAAATTCTATCTTCTTCACGTGGATGTTCTGACTAAATTATTTATCACTTCAGGTTTTCATAAAGTTGTCTCTTATTTGATCTACTCCCAGGAATAATATTTTTTTCCCTTTCCTGTCAGGAGTCTGTGTATGAAGAGATACCGGAGCAGTTTCAGGCTCCAGTGAACAGCATTTATGTCACAGCTAACTTTGACGACCGCACCTCGCTGCATTACTCCGCCATCAACTTTCCAAGCGGCTCGGCTGACAGATCAGACAGAGAAGTTCTGTATCTGAGACCTAGTTCTGATTCCTGCCAATATTCAGTTTTAAACTGCAGCTCCACAATGTGTAATATTTTTACCTGTTTACTATCAAATTCTGTGCATCCAGTGCACAAACTTGTCCCTTTTCATTAATATTTCTCACCAACATCAATTCTAAATATTCCTCTCAGCTTCAAATTTTACATTTTTAATACATNCGGGTTCTGCAGCCTCGGCAGATGGAGGATCCAGACCCACAGAACCACCTGTTTACTCCACAGTCCAGAGGTCACACAGGAAGTGAAACAGAACTCTGATTTCTGTCTGAGTTTTACGGTTTGGTTCAGTCGTGAATGAACGCAGCAGGTCTGATCTACTGGAAACTGTGCTTAAAGGAATATTCCACCCCAAAGTAAAATTTGGTCCATGTTCTCCAGAGTTAGATAAGTGGGAAAAACCTATTAGTAACCAGCCCATTTAGCATTAGCTTAGCATAAAACAATGTAAGTGAATGGTAACAACTAGCCTTGTGTGTGAAAAAGTCATTAAAGTGATCCTAATTCTGCTTTATGACCTCAATAATCAAACTGAAGGCAAGTGAAAGTAATAAGTAACACAAATAAATCACAGGTGCCATGTTAGGGTTAGGGGAAAGTCACACTTTTATGCTTCACATGTTCATGTTGACAAAACGTATGAAAATGTTTTATGGAGTTTATCTGAACTTTCTTTTATTGGCTGGGATGCATCTTATTGTGATGGTGGAGGGATGAAAAACAGACTTTATAAATGTTTTTGCATCAAAAGCGAGTCTAAAGGAGACTTTTGACCCGTTTCAGTGTCAAAAAGCTTTACGTAAATGTTCTTTAGTTCTGCTAATAAAAGCGTTTCCTTCATGAATAAAAAAATAGTGCCTTATGACTTATTCACATCTTTGATTTCCTTTAAATCAAGACGAACACGTTTGATTGAATTTACACCTCAGAAGCTCTGCTGTAGCATCAGCCTGAAGAGTGCACGAGGCTTCTAACACTTTAGTTAATGTCAGATACATTTTTCTATTGTGAAGGAAAAAAATAAAGAGGAAAAAAAATCTTTAAAATCCGTTTAATCCGTTCTGTTTGTGTAATAAAATCTATTTTGCTTCAGTAGAAATTCAAACAGCAGAACACAGAAGTTATTTGCTGACGTATGAATAATCTGATCTAAAACATTTTTATCCGTGGTTTTTAAACGCATCATTAAAATAAAACACTGTAATCCTGTCAGCTGCTGTCTAGCTCATGTCCATGCTCTCTGAGGGTCCCATCCCCTCTCTCTCTCCTCCCTTGACGCTTTGGTAGTGCAGCTCCACTATTTTTGCAGTCGTTAGATCCCTGATCTGCTTTGTTCAAAAGTAGCTCATGAGGTGAAAAAGGAGGAAGCCAGGCAGCAGTTTTTCTGGAGGATTGAAAGGAGATGCAGGAAGATCAGAGACGGACAGGACAGGAAAATAGTCAAAAAAAAAACAAATCAAAGGGTTTGAAAAGGAAAATGTAGGTAGATTTCTCCCACACCCAGGGCTGTTTCAAGGCATTTTAGGGGCCGAGGCAAAACAGAAAAAAGCCGATAACAAACATCCCTAGCAGCAGGAGCTGGTGAAAAAAATTCTTGGTAGGGATGTGTGAAAGGATTTCTCTTCTTAGTCTGCCCAAATGTGCACCTCAAAGCACAATTCACCCAGGAAGTGCTGTCGGCCAGTGATAAGAAAATCAGTGATGCTGATTGGCCAAAAAAATTCTCTAGTTCTTCCTAGCAACCATATGTGATTGGCTGTTTAACAGCAGTTCAGGGGTCAGTTCCTCCAGTGCCCAAGGCGTGGTATTAGTGAGTCTGTTGGAGGATAGCTCCGTCTGAGTGAAGTAGGAGCCTGAAAAGCCAGGCGTACGGTTCATCTTAGATCTATTTCTTAGTTTTTCTACTCATGTTTTAATTTTTTGATCATCGTTGTTGTTTTATTGTTTTTTTTAACTCTTTTATCTTTGAATGTTCTACTTTTGTATTTTATTGCATATTGTGTTTTAGTTGTTTTTAAATTATGTTCGGCACCATGGGCCCCCTTGATTGGGGGTAGGAAGGGGTTTTACAAATAAAATTGAATTGAATTGAGTTGAATTGAACTGAATTGAATTGAAAAGGCTCTGATCATGAATAAGCTGTGAATGGTGCCCTTCTGTCTCAATGGGGGTGAGTATATGGTCAGAGGACTTTTTGAGACTGAACCGTTTGTGTTTCCAGCTTTCTGAATTACGACAAACCAAGAGTCAGTAAACTGACATTAGAGGACTTTTAATTATGTTTGGAGCTTTGATTGATTTTAAATCCTTGTGTCATAAAAACATTGGCTGGTTTTTTAATGTTATACCCTAGACCAGCCAAAACTTTCACACGTCTTCATCAATAAATCTGAATCCTGTCAGACGTCTACGCTCTGATCCATCAAAAACTGTTAAAATAGATGTTAAATATAAAGATTTTGTATGAAAGCTTCTGTTACAGAGCTTATCTGCCCGTGCTGCTGATCTTCATCAGATACGCCTCACAGCAGCAGCCATCTTGGTTTTAACCACAAAAGTTTCCATGTCGCTAACGTAGAACACGCTCTCTGATTCATGTTTCCTCTTATCACCTCTTTGAAACGGCCTCAAGAAAATAAATGTGCTAAAATTATTTATTTATCCAGCTGAATCAAATTATATAATTAAAATGAGAATAAAAAATAAAACCCCCAATAAAAACAGCAAATGAAATTTTGTTTGAAATTAAACAACAACACGGTCAACAGAAAATAAACACCATCCTATCTTCAGATTTACGACAAACATTAAAAACTGAGTAAAAAGATCTCATAATTGATTTTTTTAAACAGTTTTAATATATTTTTTAGCATTTTTCATTCTCTGTTTAGACCATTTTAAAGTAAATATTGTTTATTATTATATGAGATTTATCATCTCTCTTTTCAAGGGTAAACAAGCCTTTATCTTTATTCTGAGCAACATTTAGCATTTTTCTTTGTTAAACAATACAATAAAGTTTCCAACAAAAGAAAATCATTAAAAGTTTAAAACTTGGTGTAAATGTATCAAATATTCAGCGATATTTATCTCCTCTTAGCAAAAACACAAAAGCACAAAAACACTCTCCGAAGCGTTTTATAGGATGTTTTTAATGTTTTACAGAATTGATTGAGACAAACTGATTGGTCCAGATTCTTCTTATCAGACAGCAGATCATCTCATCATGAGAGAAGAGGAAGAAGGGGTTGGTAATCAGTAGAGAAGGTTCCATTTAAACTCAGGAAACACTGATGAGAAGAGCTGATGAACCAAGTGGAGTTAAAGTTTCATCACAAGATCAGAGAAACGATGAAGGTGTTTCTACTCATCCTCTCACTGGTTACAGGTAAAGAAATGAAGAGCTGATGAAGAGCTTCTTATTTTATTCAATTATGTAAAAACTATTTTCTGTTTTACCGTCTTAAACTCAGACGCTTGTTTGTGTTTAATCAGGTTTGATTTCTACATCTTTTATTGAAATCCTGGCATTTTGCTGCTCGCATGTTTAAATAAACTAAAACTAATAAATTCAGCAAATCAAATCCAGCAGCAACAACCTCAAAAAACTTTTATTATAATTGAGAAAATAATAAATAATAAATATTAGAAATTAGTATAAAGTAATTAAAATAAACATTAAATTAAATGATTAATTCTTAAAGTGTTTCATGACTTTAGCTAAGTACTATTTTTTATTTAGCACCTCTGAAGATAAAAATCATAAGGTGCTTCACAAAAACAGTAAAAATAAAAAATATCTTAAAAGATCATAATGAAAAAGGGAGATAAAAGGAAAAATGAAGTGATCCTGTTGCACCGCGCTCATCCAGGATGGAGCTTAGTTGAAGATTCTGCTCAATCTGCTGGTTTCCTGTTGACAAATTTGATTTAATAAATAGTTTCTATAATCTTCTGAACTAAATAATCCTGAGTAGCGTCGTTGGTGCTTTAGTTTGAAACTTTGCTAAAGATGCTGTGAAGACGGGATGATGCTTGAAGGCGTTGTAGAGAGTTTATGTTCGGCCAGTAAACAGCTGTTCACTAGAATAAATATTCTGATGTTCATTTTTCTAAAACCTTCAGTTAATGATTCACATTCTCTGTGATTATTTGCAGGTTTGCAAACTTTAATTTGAATTTTCTGATGGTTTAAAATCATCTAAACTTTACATTTTGTCTGATTTGCAGGTTTTGAGGCCTTGACGTCCAAAGTGCATGGATGTGATAAAGGATGGGTGGAACTCATCTGCAAATATCCAGATACAAACAGAGTTTATCAAAATGTTGGAGTAGTTGGTAATCGCATAATGAAAAGCACTCAAATCAACGAGTGGGAAAGAAAAGACAGATTTTCTTTGTACCATGACACAAGAAATAAAATTCTCAGGTTTATTATCACAGATCTGAAAACCAGGGACAACGGAACAAATAAATGTCAGTTTAATCAGTCAAAAGAAGAAGAGCCTGTGCAAGTTAGCGTTATAGTTGGTAAGTGGGTATTGTTTTGATTGTTTTTAGTTCTTTGAATGTATTTTTATGTTTTTGTTGTTTTGCACTTTAGGAGCATTAAGTAGTAAATGGCTGATGTTATATGTAATAATAACGTATACATACTTGCATTTAATGTGTTTTTGTTTCATATTCATATTTTATTTAGAAGCCTCTCAAGTTTGTTACAATTGAGAAATGATAAAATGGCATTCAGTTTTTGATTCTAATTAATAATGTCTGTGAGCTTTATTAATGTGCTTCATTGGGCTCTTTGTTTCTGATTACAGTGAAAAACGTCTGCAAGACAGTTAATCCCACTGCTTACAGAACAAATAAAGCCACCATCAGGTGTGATTATCCAGATCAGAAACAGCCAAGGATCAAGTTCATCTGCAAGGAAAATGATTTAACCTGTGATGAAATATCATCAACATCATCCTCTCAAAGGTCAAAAGGAACTTTTACCGTTACAAACACCAGCAGTGGCTTCAGCGTGTCCATCAGTAAAGTGTCTCTAAGTGACGATGGTGTTTACTGGTGTGGAGAGAAAGAAAAGGATGGAGGTTCCAGAGCTGGACTCACAAAAATACAACTAAAGGTCAAAGGTGAGAAATTCACACTTTCAGTCTTTGAGATTTTATCAAATGTGATAAAAAATACTTAAAATCTACTTTTCCACAGACATTACGACCTTCAGTAAGTCATCAGCTGCTGGAGAAAACCTTACGTTCTTCTGTAACTATGACAACGATTTAAAACATCTAACAAAATTTGTCTGTAAGGGAGCAGACCCAGCTACATGTCAGCTTCTTGTAAACACAACAAAAACAAAGATGGACCCAAGATTTTTAATGGAGGAAGCTAAACCAAACAATTTCACCATAACAATAAGAAAAGTAACAACAGCTGATTCTGGGACGTACTGGTGTGGCGCTGAGAGCACCGACAAACAACACGGCAACATCTTCACCCACAGATTGTTCTTAAACGTTGGTGAGTCGTGATGTTTTAATCTGACCCAGGTTCAGTTTGTGGAGAAACTCTGATTAATGCTGAGTTCACTTTTTTCACACTGATTCAAACACCAGAGAGGATGGCAGCTGGATTAGACACATCTGGAGAGTTTTCTGTTTCCCTTCAGAACCAACACTATTATTATTATTATTATTATTATTATTATTATTATTATTATTATTATTATTATTATTATTATTTGCTTATTTATTATTATTATAATAATAATTATTATTATTATTATTAATTTTTTTTCTTATTATTATTATTATTTGTTTATTTATTTATTATTATTATTATTATTAATTTATTATTATTATTTGTTTATTTATTTATTATTATTATAAAATGTTGTTTACTAAACTTCACCAAGCTTGTTAAATTGTCACCATCACTAAGATCGACTCTGATGATTATTTCATGTTTTGCAGGCGACTCAGAGACAGAAACAAATGTAGTGGTCCGTGGATTCCTGTTGGCGCTGTTTCTGGTTATAACAGTGGTAACAACACTCATCATTGTCTACAAACGTAAGAATTTACATCCATGTTTACAACATAAAACACACATTCTTACATGTAAAGTACAAACATAAGATCATGATTCACTGTGGTGATTATTTTAGCTCATTTTCAGGTTTGAAAACAAAAAGTAAAAAAAAACAACTAGAAGTCATTTTAAGGAGCAGACATTTAATGCATCAGTTTTCTAAATTAAAAAAGTGATTAAAACTTAACTTTTTAACTTCTAACAGGACACTCCTGTTTGAAACCAGCTGAGATCAGTGCAGCGCAGCAGCAGCCTAGAGAGGTTGGTGCTCACATTATGATCTTGTGTGTTCACGTGGATGTTCTGACTAAATTATTTATCCCTTCAGGTGTTTGTAAAGTCTTATCTTTTTCCTTTCCTGTCAGGAGTCTGTGTATGAAGAGATACCGGAGCAGTTTCAGACTCCAGTGAACAGCATTTATGTCACAGCTAACTTTGACGACCGCGCCTCGCTGCATTACTCCACCATCAACTTTCCAAGCAGATCAGACGGAGAGGTTCTGTATCTGAGACCCGGTTCTGATTCCTGCCAATATTCAGTTTTAAACTGCAGCTCGGGTTCTGCTGGATCCAGACCCACAGAACCACCTGTTTACTCCACAGTCCAGAGGTCACACAGGAAGTGAAACAGAACTCTGATTTCTGTCTGAGTTTTACGGTTTGGTTCAGTCGTGAATGAACGCAGCAGGTCTGATCTACTGGAAACTGTGCTGAAAGGAATATTCCACCCCAAAGTAAAATTTGGTCCATGTTCTCCAGAGTTAGATAAGTGGGAAAAACCTATCAGTAACCAGCCCATTTAGCGTTAGCTTAGCATAAAACAATGTAAGTGAATGGTAACAACTAGCCTTGTGTGTGATAAAGTCATTAAAGTGATCCTAATTCTGCTTTATGACCTCAATAATCAAACTGAAGGCAAGTGAAAGTAATAAGTAACACAAATAAATCACAGGTGCCATGTTAGGGTTAGGGGGAAGTCACACTTTTATGCTTCACATGTTCATGTTGACAAAACGTATGAAAATGTTTTCTGGAGTTTATCTGAACTTTCTTTTATTGGCTGTGATGCATGTTATTGTGATGGAGAGCTGACAAACAGAACATCTTTATTTAGTAATGATGTCATTTGTTTTACTGCTATCTGTAAAAACGTTGGTCTGTTGGGGATAAATCTACTGAACATTTAGTTTTTATATTCTGATCATTTCCTGACTTTGTTACGGGACTTTTTCTATTTCTGGATGCAGAAAAAAATGTTTTAAATAAAATATCTTTGCCTGAACCCTGATTTAAAACATTTTAGAAAATGAATACAAATCTATAATTCATCCATGTAAAGGATTCTAATCTCAACTCAACAGAACAACACTGTAAAAAATACTTTTTATAACATTTTTATATACTTTATTTCATTTGTTGCAAAAATGTCTAATGATTCTGTTATTAATAAAAGATAACTTTTATAAAACAAGCCTCATGTTTTGCATCAACAGTGAGTCTAAAGGAGACTTTCGATAAAAAGCTTTACGTAAAATGTTCTTTAGTGCTGCTAATTAAAGCGTTTCCTTCCTGAATAAAAACACTTCCTGTGGTTTTGTTCTTGCTCTGAGGACTTGTTCACATCTTTGATTTCCTGTAAATCAAGACGAACACGTTTGGTTGAATTTACACCGCAGAAGCTCTGCTGTAGCGTCAGCCTGAAGAGTCACACTTTAGTTCTGCTGTGAAGAAAACCAAAAAAAGAGAAAAGGAGTCTTTAAAATCCGTTTAATCAGTTCTGTTTGTGTAATAAAATCTATGCTGACGTAGAGATAATCACGTTTTTATCCGTGGTTTTTGAACGCATCATTAAAATAAAACACTAATCCTGTCAGCGGCTGCCTAGCTCATGTCCATGCTGTCCGAGGGTCCTAGCCCGCCTCCCTCCCCTCCCTGGACGCTCTGGTAGATGGACGCCATGTCAGCGTTGGATCTGATCTGGTTGGCGAATTCAGCCATGCTGGGGCTCCGCTCCACCTCCGGCACCGCCAGCAGGGCGGCGACAGCGCGCATGGCTGAGCGACGCAGCTCCTCCTGCTTCTCGAACTCCTGCTTTACAGAGCCGGCCTTCACCTGCAGGCGGGGGGAGGAAACCACACCTGTTAGTGTTCTGGCCTGCAGGTGATCTAGTTGAAGTTTTTGTGTTTTTGTACTTTTGTGCTGCAGGTGGCTTTGAGAGGCTCCACCAGTCGGTCCAGTCGTTGGAGAACAGCAGCAGGAGACAGAGAGACGAGTCTGGCCAACATCAGGAACGTCAGCATCTTCAGAACAAAACACCCAGAGTCAGGAGATAGAAAAATAATCATGTTTGCTCCATAAACACAAACCTTTCTTCAGCAAACATCATGAATCTGAATTAATCTGAAATAATGAGGAGATCCAGCTCCAGTTCACATTTTAAAAGTTTGATTGTTGTGATTCTGACCCAGACAGAACCTTACTGGGCTCTGACTGTTGGCGTCTCAACAGAAAATATCCAACCCTTCAAATTGCTTAAGACTAAGGCTGATATTTGTCCATAGTAAAGCCAGTTTAAAGGGATACTATGCAACTTTTTCATATTTTTAAATAATTTTCTTGAGCCAGTTTGTGCTAAATTGACCCTTTACAGGGTTACTGAAAGGCCACCCAGCCGCTGTCACCCCCTGTGGCCAGAATATTCCACTTGCACCTTCAGGATTGCTGGTCCAGTTTGTTGGACTTTGAAAAAACATTTAGCTGACATGCCTGGTGCTGCAGTCTGCTTCCAGCATGTTTCCTGCATGTTTTAGATCATGAACACAGCTGATGTGTTTGATTTAGTGATGAACCGCTCCTGTAGACACTAATGAAGGCTGAGGAGACATTTCAGCTGTTAGATTAAGGTGTTAGAAAGACCAACGCACAGCCAGGAGACAAGTTTGGCGTTCGGTTTTACAAAACAGACACTAGGGGGTGCTAAAAACAAGCCAAAACTGCCTAGCCTGGTGCTGTTGCAGAATTTAATTTAAATGTATTATTACGTTTACTAATATTATCTGCATGATAAATACTCAAACTTTATTTAGGTGTCTGACTTTAACACAGAGAAGTGCACAACGTTAAGATTTAACAGTTAGTTAAATTCAGAGTTCAAAAACTGATTCAGCTTCAGAAGTTTTGTGCATCAACTGATGTTATTAGTGACATTTTAGCATGAAAATAAAGTGGAAAACATCTAGATATCAGCCAAGAAAATCAGATGTGCATATCGGCCATCTGCATCGGCAATAGAAAAGCCAGTATCGGTCGACCTCTACTTATGACTCAAATAAACATTTGAGCAAAATCTGAGCAAATGTGTAAATTTTCTTGCTGTAATTTAGCCAAAAAATCTCTATTATGTGTTAATTTGTTTGTGATTTATTTCATCACACCCAGAATGTCAGATCCTCCGTTTTGTCTTAGTTCTTCCAACCTTTAACCAAAGTTGACTCTAATAATTCCACCCATCAGAAACTAACTGAGGGGGTTCCAGTTTCACCCAACGAGCCTGAAATCTTGTTTTAACATGTAAATGATTTTATCAGACAGACTGGGACCCAGCAGGGAGTTTCTTCTGCTCACCCTGATGTCATAGTGGTCTTTCAGTCCTTCCTCTACCTGATCCAGAAACTGCAGGACGTCCAGCCCCTCCAGGCAGCTGTCCAACAGCGTGTACATGCACTCGAACGCAGCTTTACGAACATCTAAACCATCATCCACAGTGTGCTTGAACGGCCCCATCTCCACCTGCAGAGCACAGGTAAAACATCACACCTGCACACGGGAGGTAATAGTCTGCAGCTTCTCCGTCAGCTAAGGCACTTAGGGACCACTCCGATCATAAATCAGGGATATTAAACATGTTGGATTGTCTTGGTTCGACTGTTGAGGACAAACGAGCGTGCTGACTGTGATGTGTAGCCAATCAGAAAGCCTGCTGCACGCTCCTCCTCCTCCGCCATGTTTGTTTACTCCAAAGGGGGAATGTGTGTGTGAAATTAGTTTGTGTAGTTTTTCCCATGTGGCCGCACACACCGTAGGACCAAAACTGATATTTTTTATCCCCGTGTTTGGGATCCGACACTTTAAATGTCCCGCCACGTGACCCGGGCTTGACCCACCTCTCTGATGAGATCCTTCCTGATCCGAGTTTCCTTGTAGAGCTGGGGCAGAACTGTTCCCAGGAGTCCTCGGATCAGAGCTGGTTTGTTATGAGCTGCAGAGTTGAACATCACCAAAGCCACACGGCGCACGTTGACGTCGTCGTCCTGCAGCGTTTTCAGGAAGTCGCCTGTAAGACAGAAATAAGGAGGTTTGTGGTACCTGAATGGAGCTTTTAGAGTAACGTCTGCTTGAGTCGCTGCTTCCCGAGGCTTCAGATCACCCAAACGGTTCTGAATCAGAAGGATGGCTTTTACCAATGCAGTCTTTCAGCAGTGAATCGATGGGAGCTGGGTGGTCAACAATAGTGAACTTTACGGCCGTCACCACTGTGCTGCGAGCCAGGGGAGAACCTGCAGGACAACCCGGAGCAGAGTTAAAAAAAACACTCGACTGATCCACGAACAGTCTGGACCTGATCTGTACCGGTTTTAAGTTGCTGTCGTAGTCTGGGCAGAAGTTGGGCCGGGTTGACTAGAGTCAGCTTCCCCAAACATTCAGCCACCAGGTTCCTGGTGCCCTCCTCCTGACATTCGCAGTGCTGAAGCAGCAAAGTCCAGATGGACTCCACGTGGGGCGAGAGACTAGAGGCTGAACAGGAGCTGATCAGAGAGAGAGAGAGAACAAAAACTCTGGTTTAAACACTAAAGATGAGGTGAATTCACTCGTTTTCCACCTCCAGCTCCAGCCGGTGGAGACGACACATAAAACAGGATTTAACGTCTCCGAAGGAGAAACCTGATGACTTCTTTGAGGGAGTGCAGCAGCAGGTATTGCCTTCGCGGCTGAGCTGAGATCTCCTTCAGGATGAAGGGCAGGAATTCATTCAGACTGCCGACCGCCATGCCGCCTAAAGCACAGGAAGCTGCTGTTTTGATCTGAAACAACAACAAAAACACTTTAATACCTCCAATCAGGTAGAAAAGCATGATAGCACAAAGCTATCGATCAGTTTCATGAGATCAAATCTGAAGGATGTTTAAATGATGAGAGTTTTACCTGCAGGAGTCGAGATTTCTTATTTGTTTTTCAACTTTTTGATTCTTCTTGAAGAACAATAAAGTTTTACACCACAGAATAACCTTGTTTATAACCATATTATTAATCTGTAATAATAAAGCACCAATCTAATCATGAATAAGACCAGTATCCGCTGATTAAACCAGCGTTCTCTCTCCAGGGTTGACCCAAAGTGTTTTACCTCCTCGCTGGTGGAGGAGAAGGCTTCCAGGATGACCCCCTGCACCTCCTTGCTCCCTCCCAGGCTGCTGCTCCTCCCCACCTCCCCCAGACACAACAGAGCCAGAAC
>SSNS01000016.1:117799-122687 GCA_006937985.1 Aphyosemion australe | reverse complement strand
GAGTTCCCCTTAAGAACTGTAATCACGTCATTATTGATTCCCTAAAATAACACGGCCGCGCTGAGTCAGATGTGACTCGGCGTGACGCTCACACACTGGAGACCTGATTTCATCTGAGGGGAGCGCTGGTCAGGTTTCACCGAGCTGTTTTTGTATTCTGAGATAATTTAATCGCTTCTAATCACCTAAAGAGACTCCGGCGTTGTGAGTTTTGGCAGGTTTTCACGTCTCCTGATGAAATAACAGCTGTTTACGAGCCTGAGGGAAACACCGCATTTCTATACGGTTGTTTTTGTAAAGCGTTGGCAAAGAGACGCGGTTATTATTTGCAACGTCAGCTTTTAAAACGGCAATTATAGAGCATGTGGGTCAACAAAAAGGTGAAGAACTTTCCCACCAGATGTTTGCTGAGGTCACCGCCTCACAACAGCTCACCTGAAGCCCAGGTTAGTGGCTTTGGACAGAACCAGAGCCTGAAGGAAGTCCAGGATGGCCGCTAACGCACCGCCCTGCAGCAGCGGCGAGTGGATGAGTCCGAAGACTCCGGGCAGCACGGAGGAGCTGATCTTAGCCAGAGAGGAGGGGCAGGCCTTGGCCACGCACGTCAGCAAGGTTATGGACACCTGGACAGAGGAGCACACAGAGAACGAGCACAAATGAAAATATGGGTCGATATGGATATCTGATACAACACTGATACTGATATTATACTTGTCCCTACAGTTTGTCACCATGGAAACGCAACCACACCACAGACGTTTCCTCTCTGCTTTAGTTAAATACCCCCACAATCCTGCGCTGCAGCCAGTCGCTAAATGACTTAATGACTCTAACACCCGCGTTAAACTCCAGAAGAGTTGGTTTCTGACACTAAATCAGAGTTAAAGCACCAACTCTCCAACAAGAGTTAAATGAACTCTTACTGGCGTGGACCCATGTAGGCACTTAAAGCAACATTCCGCAACTTTTACACCTTAAAATTATGCTTTTTGTAAAGTTTTGGCGTCACACTATCATCTATTATGTTCATTTTCGTACCTGTGATAGTGTTGGGGGGGTCCCACGTCTGTTTACTGCACTATACAGTTTTTGAGCTCGGGTCGTTAACGGAAGTACAGACTGGGTGTTGCTTTACGGCAAAATATGGCAAGCCAAAGGAATAAAAAACAGCGCACGTTCTAAACGCGTGTTATGTCCGCCAAAATGCGCGTCTTGAATGCGAGTTTTGACGCAAAAGGGGCCAAAAAAACAAAACGCACATTCTAAATGTGCGTTATGTCCGCCAAAATGTGCTTCTTGAACGAGCGTTTTGGCGGACATAATGCGAGTTTAGAATGCGCAATATTTTTATCCCTTTGGCTTGCCATAATTATATAACGTAGTCCCGCGGTTCAGCAGTGGCAGATTCACCAAAGAAAGCTAGAAATCCCGTATCAAAGGAAAAGAAAAGGAGAACGTGATAGAGCAAGAGCAAAGACCAGAGTTAATATTGGGCCGTCTTTTCCTCGCTGGAGAGCTCTTTTAAAGCCTGCCGCACACGAGAGCCAACAGCTGAGCTACGGTCATTCGAGACCGTTTGCTCAGCAGATTACTCGCTGTGTGCGCCTAATTTTCACTGAGTTTTCTGCCTCACGAGACGCTGAGGTGAAAATCAAACCGGTTTGATACTTTCCGCCCCACGGGGGGCAGAAACTCGCCGTGTGCGCAGTGCGCACTACGTGAGCAGTCGGCTGAGCTGAAATCTTCCAAGTGACCAATCACAGCGCGTTCTCCCCTCATGTGATTCCAAGGTGGCAGCCTCCTGTCTGCATGCCGGAAAAATAAACAAAACGGAGACGGAGCTGGATATGGAGGAAATTCTTATACTTGTTTTGCTGATGAGGCGTCGCCGCCACCGTCGTTTTTGAAATTTAGGAAAGTACGAGTATGGTCATGGCTGAAAAGAAGAGCCATGCAAGGAGTTTATGACGGTGACGGTGGTAGCTCAGCTGTTGGCTCTCGTGTGCGGCAGGCTTTAAAATGAAAGGCATGAACTACGGACTCTGACCTAGCCGTGCTGCTAATGGATAGGTAAGTAATAAATTATTTCCCCGGGGTTATTGTGATTGGTCGGGCATAAAGTTGTTATACAGTCCTGATAAAACTATTTATTCAATGTGTGGAGGTGGAAAAGTTTGTTTTCGTTGTTTTGCCTGACATTAGGAATGTAAACATGCCTCTTATGCCCGAGAGAGAGATTTAATGTTACGACAGTGACTTTACGCAGCAAGCCTCTAGAGGGCGACAGAGACCATATAACTGCAAAGTTGCGGAATGCTGCTTTAAGTGTTGAAATCAACTCTGACAGTGTTAATTTGATAATGCTGAATGTGCTGTGTACTCGATAACTAAAGTATCTGACAGCTGCAACTCTGGTTGTTTTAGACGAGTGATCAGTTCTCCCTGACTCTGCAGAGGGAGATCACTCTGTCATCCACTGCAGGTAAGATACTGACTACTCACAGGTACTCCACATGCAAAACACGCTAACGTGTGAGTACCTGTGACACGTGCATGTCACTCTCGTCCACCAGAGGGGAAATTTCCTTCAGGACGGGCTCCAGAGTTGCCGGTTTGACGCCAGCAGAGTGATGGGTGACGATCGCCGTCAGACACGCCAACGTGCCGAGCTTCAGAGCCCGCTGGTTCTTCCTCAGGAAAGAGCCCAAAAGAGCCAGAGCCTCTGGCAGGATGGAGGTCAGGTCAATCTGAAGCGGAAGGGAAGTTATTTTCACGTCTCTAGTTTGGGTTTCGTGGAGAAAACTGTGAGCTGAACCTTTAACGGGGAAGCAGAAACGAGGGTGATGGTTCTGACGGCTGTTAGCCTTGTGATCTCGTTTTTTAGTCTCTCCAGAAAGATGGCCAAGACTCCCTGAAGCTCCGCTCCCAGGTGGTCGCCAAGGTGACACACCAGGTGACCCATACAGGAAATGGCTCTCTCCTTCACTTCCTGGTCGATGTCTGCTGCTTTGAGCCTCTTCACCGTCACTGAAAACACCTTCAGGAAGCAGTTTTATGGAGAACAGGTGAGCAAATGAAACCCATCTGGACTCAAACAGCAGCTGATCCAAAGCAAACACATGAGAGGACGAAAACAGGAACAAATAAGACAAAAGTCAACGACACAAAACAAAGTCTGCAAGAATAAACCTTTTCTTTTGCTTTAATTGGTTTTCTGAAGGAACCCGACTCCTTCCCGACTCAAAGGTTCTGGCAAACCCGTTTAGAAAACCAACACATTAAAAAAATAAGGTGAAGTAATGGAGTTTCCTGGGAATAAATGAAATCAAGATTGTCAAAGAGAATTAGTTTTAAACTCCTACAGATGGGAGAAAACAGCCAACGCACCTCTTTGACAAACGGTTTTGGGTCAAACGCTGCGGCCGTCGGCCCCGGAGGTCTCATCACTTTGATCAGCTGCTGAATGACCAGCAGGGCCTCAGACGTGATCTTATAGAAGGTGTCCTCCACACACGCCAGGACAGCAGGGAGCAGCACCTGCAGGAGACGCAACAGCGTCAGGCGTTTGGGCTTCAGTGGCCTCTAACGACATGCAGATTCAGCGTTAACGTGTTCTAGAGGGAACCGCTGAGACGGCTGGGAGAACCTGCATGTGTGGCTGAAAGGTTTGTGGAGGGTGTGAGAGGAGGAGGACGTTAAAGAAGGAGAGAGCGTCGATCCTCATGGTGGAGGAGGTGGACTTATCTGTCAGGGAGAAGATGACGCCTGGAGGAAAGAGGGAGGGATGAGGAGGGAAAAGAAGAAAATGGGAAAATAAAACAGACGAAGGAAAAGAAAAAGATGTTTTAATGTGAGGAGTAAAAACCATGACCCAAACATTTCCCTTCTCCTTCGTTTGTTCCTTCCCCTCAGATTCAGAAATCAGGACTTCACTCAATGAACAGATGAGAAATAAAGCTCAACACTTTATTACCAAGGATCCAGGGAGAAGAACCACTCCGAACATTAACCAAGGATGACTCAGGATGGTCGTCTGAGGCTCAGCTCAGCTCCTATAGGTCTATTTGTACTCTAGATCTTACCTCAGTATGTGGTTCTGTAGAAACCTCAACTGTCCTTCAGACTTTGCTCGTCCTTTGCTGCTTTTTTCAGCAGTGACTGGCAGACAGGGCCAGACTTGAAACTAGGCCTCAGCCTTTAATTCCTTATTTTATAGCTATTTATTTTATTCACATAACCCAAAAGGAACATCTTATATAAAACATTTATTTCTACGTTTCTAACATTTCTAATCCTGTTTGTCTTCTGCCCTCTGGTGGAGGATCTACGTACTGCAGATGGGAAGTTTTATTATTTTATGTTTTTATTGTTGTTAACTAGATAACTACGTTGTTAAACTAGACAATAAACCATTTAATCATATAAAACTGCTGTTTCAGGCGTCGAAACTGTAAGATTTGCCCTTGTGACTCACCCAACTTCTTGGTTGTGCGTGCGTGCGTGTGTGTATGGCAAGCCAAAGGGATTTTAAAAAGCATGCATTCTAAACGTGCGTTATGTCTGCCAAAACGCGTGTTCAAGACGTGCGTTTTGATGCCAAAGGGGGGAAAAATATAAATAATATTTATTTAGCTACACTTCTTGTCAGTATTGCATTTTAACCCTTTAAACGAGATGTTCCAGAGGCAAACCCTAAATAAACAGTTTAACGTATCTACCCAGCTGAAGCAGCTTTTCTGTGTTAATAATTATTTTCTGCTAAGTATTTGTTTCACCATTGGCTTTCCATACAGGTTTTGGCGACCATTACACACAGTTAGAATGTGCGTTTTGTTTTTTTGGCCCCTTTCGCGTCAAAACGCACTTTCAAGACGCACATTTTGGCGGA
>SSNS01000016.1:110299-112799 GCA_006937985.1 Aphyosemion australe | reverse complement strand
GGTAGGAAACACTCGACATGGTGACACTTTCACTGCGGACACCGTCACTCCAGAAACTTTTAATTTTCGGAAAAAGGACGGAACGTGGGACGACAGATTTACCCCGACAACATGGCGAGACCGGTGGGCAGAGAGGAGGACCAAAGGCCGAACCTGATCCTTGGTGGGTTCGGGTAAAAATAGCTGTCGGGTCAGACAATTGTGTGATTGTGGCGCCACCTTGTGGTCAGTTGGGGTAACGATAATGTGCTGTCCAAGTCAAAAGCTTCAGATTCAATTATTATTAACAGATAATATAGGAGACCTGGAAAAAGAAGCGCTTGTTCCTTCTAAAGCAATTTCAATTTTTTTGTTTTAATGTTGTGTTGAAGTTACAGAAAAATATTTTTTCATAAATCAACATTTTAATAACAATCATATTGTCATTTCTAATAAATGTCTTGAATATGAGAATAAAATTTGGATTTATTTTTTATTAAAAGGCTTACAATGAATTTTAAATCTTATATTTCATTGCCACATATCAATTAACGCCATTAATTAATGTCATTAGAGATTGACAATGATTTTAAATGTTATTAATGATTACATTAAATAACAATATATGTCAATGAATTTGTATTTCATTTGTAAAATATTCAAAAGAATTTAATTTAATGATCGAACGTGATTCTTTGTTTTAGTTGTGCTTTACATTCAAAGCAATTTATTTATGACAAGTAATTTTTACACATCTTCAAAATAATGGCCAATGTGTTCTTTTTTCTGTATTTTTTATTTATAAACTTGAATCTATATTATTATTTTATTATTAATGATATAATTACAGACAGATGTAGTTATATAGAGAGGAACATTGTACGTTTATTTTTACCAATAATTTTAGCTTTTCTCTAAATAAAAATGAGTTTCCTTTGTTATTGTTCGGTAAGTTTTTTTTAATAAAGTTTTTATTCCTGGAACAATTATTGGATGTTTTTGTTTCACCCGGTTGGAAATGAGGTGGGACTCGGTAGAGGAAGCGGCTTCTGTACTTGTTGCCACGTCGGAATACTGTGAGCCTTCTGGAGATATTTGATAGAGCACAGGGGCTTCTTGTTCGGACGGTTTAACCACAGTCATGGTGGGTTTCGTTACGTTTTCTTTTAGTTTCAGGTCACGATGTTCGAGGATGTTGATGATATTTAATGTTAACCGTTAGCTGCTGATGAGCCCTGGTAGCTAGCTGTCAACTCGTTAGCACGATGGCTAACGAGAGACGGCTAATCTGCTTGCATATAGTTTTATATTTGCTCGATTTGTTCCTAATTGTTTATTTGTGAATTGCAGGTTTCCGTTATAAACACGGTGGACACCTCACACGAGGATATGATCGTAAGTGTTTCTGTTTTATCCTTTTGTATCTCTGATGCTTCAAGCTAACAGTTAGCATCTGTTGCTTTTATCTTCATTCAGTACCATAAATGTACACGTTTCAGTGTAAAGCAGCAGTTTTTAAAATATTTGTTATTTTAAATATCTGATGCTGTCGTGGTGCTTTAACACGTTGTTTTAATGAGTTTAGTGACTTAACTGTTCCAGAGACTTGCCAGATATAGTAGTGATACGTAGATTATTTTGTAGTGTTGACTGTTTACTTGTTAAATCATCTCTAATCTTCACTTATTCAGCGTGTTTTGCATTTTCTTTTTAATTGTTGTTAAAATCCAGCAGAAACCATTCACATATTCACATTCTCCCTGAAAAGATGAGATTCATCTGTTCTCAAGTGTTTTAATTTAAGAACTAAAGACCAAAACACAGATGCTTCTATTGTTTAAGGCTTTTGCTGCCCCATAGGAATCCTGACTGACATCCCTGATGTTGCTTTGTCTGTTTTAGCACGATGCCCAGATGGACTATTACGGCACCCGACTCGCCACATGTTCTTCTGACCGCACCGTCAAGATCTTTGATGTCAGGAATGGTGGACAGATCCTGGTGGCAGACCTCAGAGGGTAGGAGATCTGAGCTTTGTGATCAAACATATGAACAGAACATCTACATAAAAAGAGCTGTCAAGTGAATGTCAATACTTTATTTCAGAAAGGTTTTGTCTTCACCTGTTCTGTGATGTGTATTTTGTGTTTGTCCTGCATTATGTAGCCACGAGGGTCCCGTGTGGCAGGTAGCGTGGGCTCATCCGATGTTCGGCAACATTCTAGCATCCTGTTCATATGACCGCAAAGTCATCGTCTGGAAGGAGGAGAACGGCACCTGGGACAAGATGTACGAGTACACCGGACACGAGTCATCAGGTAAATGGTTCTCCATTATTATGGTTTAAATGTTCTCCTCCTCATTCTGCTCAAATGTGGCCCTCGGGAAAAAAGTTCAGGTGCTACTAATGCTGGAAGGAGTTCTGGTTTTCTTATGAATAACAAATGTTTTGATCCTTAATTTTATTCTTTCTTCTGCCCGACATCTCGGTGTGATTAAGTTTGTTTCCAAATTTGTGTTT
>SSNS01000016.1:56066-110249 GCA_006937985.1 Aphyosemion australe | reverse complement strand
TTAGCTTTTCTAGGTTTGTTAGGGCAGCAGTAGCTCAGGAGATAGAGCGGGTTGTCCAGTAATCAGAAGGTTGCAGGTTCGATCCCGGCTCCGGCCAGAGAATGCTGCTGTGTGTCTTTGGGCAAGACACTTAACCCGCCTTGCCTGCTGGTGGTGGTCGGAGGGACTGGTGGCTCCAGTGCTCGGCAGCCTCACCTCTGTCAGTGCGCCCCAGGGCAGCTGTGGCTACATCGTAGCTCATCCCCACCAGCGTGTGAATGGGTGGATGACTGATTGTGTTGTGAAGCGCCTTGGGGGGTTGTAGAACCCTAAGAAGGCACTATACAAATACAGGCCATTTACCATTTGTTATTGATTAAAGGACTATGACACCAAAGTACTGATCTTATTTTCAGATATGTCACTTTTTATCTTTCCATGGGATCGTCTATATTTAAACCTGAAGAAGGTTTAATGTGTTTTCCAGCACCTTTTATAAAAGATGGCTGTCCAGCTTTAGAAAAATCTATTTTCAGATCGTTGAAGTTCCGTTTCTATGACGTTCTCTTTTGTTTGAGCACATTTCCTTTTCCCTTTCTAGTTGATTCTTATTTCATTTGGGTCATGTTTGTATCTTAGAGCTGACTGATCAGTTTGACTTGTTTTCCACACAGTTTGGTCTCGTCCTTCACCCTGCCTCTGTGTCTTTACAGTGAACTCGGTCTGCTGGGGTCCGTATGAGTTTGGGCTAATCCTGGCCTGTGGCAGTTCAGACGGAGCCATTTCCCTCCTCACATTTACCGGAGATCAGCAGTGGGACGTCAAGAAGATCAGCAACGCACACACCGTGAGTTTTTACTTAAATCTGTCTAACCTTCTCTAACGTTGTGTGTTTGTTTCTTTGGGGAGTGAAGTGTGTTCAGAGTAATAAAAGTCTTTATTTTTGCATCAGATCGGCTGTAATGCAGTGAGTTGGGCTCCTGCTGTAGTTCCTGGCAGCCTGATCGATCAACCATCAGGACAGAAACCAAACTACGTCAAACGCTTCGTCTCCGGAGGATGCGACAACCTGGTTAAACTCTGGAAGTAAGTCGCTGTCGAGCATCTGTGTCGGGTTTAACTAATCTTTTGACCGTTCATTCTGTGTCTTTCCAACTATTATCACTTTTTCTTTCTTTTACACAAATCAGGAGTTGTTGTTACCTTCTAAAAGAAAGAGTGATAGGGGGTTAACTAATATTCTGTGACCTGAATAATGTCCTGCCTGCAGAGAGGAAGACGGTCAGTGGAAAGAGGATCAGAAGCTGGAGGCGCACAGTGATTGGGTCAGAGACGTCGGCTGGGCTCCTTCTATTGGTCTTCCCACCAGCACCATCGCCAGCTGCTCCCAGGTCAGATTTGAACAGTTTAGAGATCTTTTTTAAAAAAAAATGTTGTTTACATGAAACTAAAACCTCAGTAAAGTGTTGAATTATTCACCTCACCACCAGGTGGAGCCATAGATCAAAAATTGTTTAGAGAAATAAAGTTAATCATTTGTTTGGAAGCTTGTCTCTGCTGTATAATGTGTTAGATCAGGGTTTAGTATGAATTAAAAGGTAGCTGTCTCTGCGTCTCTTTCAGGACGGACGTGTGTTTATTTGGACATGCGACGACCCCGCAGGCAACACGTGGACGGCCAAACTGCTGCACAAGTTTAACGACGTGGTCTGGCACGTCAGCTGGTCCATCACCGGAAACATACTGGCTGTTTCTGGTGGAGACAACAAGGTGCAACATACCACACAGCCTTCTGTTTGACCTTCTAAAGTGACAAACTTCCAGGTGTAGATTTTTATTTTTATTGTCTCACCTGTAGGTGACGCTGTGGAAGGAGTCGATGGACGGTCAGTGGGCGTGTATTAGTGATGTCAGCAAAGGCCAGGGCGCCGTCTCCACCATCGCAGACACGCAGCAGAACGAGCAGTGACCCCTGACCCTACAACGATGACCCCAGCCTTAATGCAAACAAACATGCTGGACATTTGGACTGATGAGAGCAGAGTGATGGAGCTCAGTCTGTAATCTGACTGTTGGACGTCTGCTTCATCCCACCTGAAAAAGAAACTTTATTCTCATTTTGATGTTTAGAAACATGTATTAGATTTTTTAAAATAAAACTCACTTCTCTGATTCTGGTTTAGTTCTGCACATGTGTAAAGCTTTCACTTCCTTATTACTGGTCCAAATGAAACTTTGGATGTTCACTCACTCACACACACCTGCTTTTCCTCTCTGGTGCTCTGTAAACATTCCACCTCCACCTGTGGAGAAGAAAACTGGCCTGAATCTCAAGTAATTTTATGTTTTATTTTGTTTTTCTTCACATCAGATTCATTTCCTGCTAATCCAGCTTAACCCTTCAATCTGTGAATGTTTACAGAGTGACGTAAATGGGAGGAGACAACCCTTGGTTGCCAGATGTAAACCTAAAAAAGTGACTAAATGATTTTTTTTGTCATGTTTCAACGTGTAAATTACAAAAACCTGCTTTACTGAACGCGTTCACTAAGCTGGAGTGTTTTTCTTATTTGATTTCATTAAATTGTTAATGATTAAACAAAATGCAGTCGTTCTGTTTATTATTCGTCTAATAAAAAGTCTGTTAATCATCTGTGAGCTGATGTTCCCAGTCGGTTTATCTGCTCACCTTAAATATTTTATCATATTTCTACGGTTTTTATTTGCTGCAGTTAAAACTTTATCTGTTTGATCTCCCGCCACAAGCTGAGGCGTTTGGCGGGCGTGCCGCTGCATTGTTGTTGTATTTTTGTTCATCTCAGACAGGAAGTGTAATATGACGCTGGGGGGTGCTTTTGCTGGAGGTAACAAAGGAATGCTGTTAAGGCGCCACATGTGCGTCTTTATGACCGAGGGCCTCTTTTCTGACTTAGTTAACCGCCTCATAAATCAGATTTTTGTGGGGATGCTTCAGGAATAATTGTAATTATTTTAATTGGATTAAATGGAATGTGCAGGTTTTTATTCTATACGTGTCAGGATGATTTGTGTCTATATAGAACCTCAAAGTGCTGCAGAAGACTTACGTTCAGAAATGAATGTTTTTCACATCCAATCAGTTTCAGTATTTCCTCATCAAGTGTCTGCAGCAGATTAACGTTTGTTTTGGTGAGAATTTAAACGAATGCATGAAGTTCCTCAGTAAAAACGAAAGCCTCTACGCCTGGAGGTGTTTATGAACTTGTTTCACTTCCTCTTCTCTCTGCTGTTTCATCGTTTCTTTGCTGTTTCTCCTAAAGAAACAGAATTGATTCAAATTTATGAATTATTTATTTAACAAAACATAACGACTGAATTAAACTCTTAAGATGCTGAGAGGAACTTGATGTTGTGTCTAGGGAAGATCCTCAGAACCAGAAAGCTTTAGAGACAGGAAGTAGGGTCTTTAGCAGATAACAGGCTGCTGGGCGTGTTTGCATCTCTGTGAGGTTGGCCAACAGAAACACTTCCTACTAATTTCTGACAGCTGCTCTAGAGTCACTAGCTGTTGGAGCGTTTTCTCTTGGCTCGGTTCAACTGCACCAGTAAGTATTTATACTTTACTACAGCTCTACTACAGCTAAGTACTTCTCTATGTTGATGACTCTTTACTGGAGCCAGAAAGTTTTGAGTTTTACTTTATTTTTTTGTACAGTTGTAATGCAATTTTATGCCTTATTTTGTTATACCACCTTAAATTTTGCCAAGTAAAACAAATACAGATAAAATCTTTTAATGCAAAACACGTTTGATAGTTGAACAATGAGTTGTTTGTCACACACACACACACACACACACACACACACACACACACACACCATCAGCAGCACCCTTCTGCAGAATGAAGCTTTGATCACACTTTTTTGTTAAGTTAATGAAAATCAAGAACTTAAAATATTTTCCTAAAGTTGTGCAGCAACGACTCCGTGGGGTTCTTCCTGGCGCACAACCAGCGTAGAGTTTCTAGGAATGTTTTTGTTGTTTTCCTTTCATCTTTCTTTCCTTTTCGAGGAATACTCATGCAATCCTTTTTCAGGGAAAGCGTGCTCAGACAGGTGTAAGGAAAAGTCACCGCCGCCGGCTCTGGTGTAGGATGTGCTGCTCTGGCTTTGGTCTTTAACCTGGAAAATCTGACAAAATTTTTAAAAAAGCACAAAATTAAAGCTTGGTGCTACAAAAAAGAGGAGAAACTCTTTATTTAAATGTATTTAAAATATTTTTTTTTCTTTTGAGTTTCTGCATGAACGATGCCCCGGGCAAGCCTGTTCTTGTCACACCTAAACACACACACACACACACGCACGCACACACACACGCACACGCACGCACACACACACACACTCACACACACACACCTGTCCCAACTTATCAGCTTTCACCATCCTTAAAAAAACTAAGCTCATTCTGGAAAACATAGACTTTTCTGATCATTCAGACCCAGTTTAAGAAAACAAAACATGGTCGATCATTCCTCGCCTTGTGTATGTTTAATGTTGTTGGAAAACCGCATAAGTCACCTTTATTAACCTGTAAGGACTGTGCATGCATGGGATGAGCTACAATTTCCCATAACCCCCCTCAATATCCCCCATTCAGTCTCATTTGTGAGTTGGACTGAATGATTGAACTTTCAGTAATCAGGAAAAAAACAGTTTGTCAATTTTTAAAATGTCATTCATCATTTCAGTAATTTCATTTTTCATTCATTTAATTTCAGTCGTTTTCCACTCAGGGGCTATAGTGTGTGTTAGATCTATATACACAGCCACAGCAGTTAGGCTCCTCCCCCTCATGCTGTTGAAGGTGTGGGTCTAAAGGTCCCTGATTTGATCCCGGGTTTCGGCACCAATTGTTGTTGGTTTTGGATCTGCAGGGTCACAAGATGTGAAATTCATGGGTGTTGCTGTATCTAGTCTGATTGTTTAAAACAATTATCCAACATCATTTTAAATGCATAATCAGTCATTGTTTTAAATGCTGTTTTATTTTATTTTTTTATAAAGTCAAAATGAAAGTCGCATCCTTCAATGGGAAGAACCTGGGATATCATAAAGTCTCAAGCAGCACCGTCTCCGGCCATCTTACTAAGGTGATGATTGTTTTTTTAACTGCAGCAACTTTTTACAGAACGTACGGAATTCACTTGAAAAAAATGATAAAAGCTTTATTTTATTTTTTGTAAAACTTGTGTTTATTTTATTCAAGTGAATGCAGAAAGCTACTTATAACCAAGCAGAGGAAACATCCGATATATGACAGAGGTGATAAATGTGGTTTTCCTCTCAGATCATGTCTCAGTACAGCATAGTGGTGATCCTGGAGGTGGTGGATAAAAGTGGAAAAGCCAAAGATCTCTTACTTCAGAAACTCAACAAGGCTGCGTGGGTGAAACGTTCACATTATTTAATAGAATAATTCTAATTCTCAATCATTAAAATTCAGATTGTGATGGTCGTTACGTTTCCTTCCTTCGTTAGAGAACATCAATATAAGATGGTCTTCAGCCACAGTCTGGGCAGAAGCACCTACAAGGAGCAGTTCCTCTGTTTCTACAGGTGGGATAGACTCAACATCACGTAAATCAGCTGATTCCTCTAGAGCTGTTTCTCCTGCAGCATCACAAACGTCTCACTGTCGTGTATCTCAGGCCAGACGAGGTGACCCTGGAGGACCAGTATCAGTATGAAGACAACCAAGCTGGAGATGAAGACGCGTTTGCCAGAGAGCCCTTCATCCTGCGCTTCAGCTGTCCCAAGACAGGTTTGCTGCTTCAGCAACACGTCATGAACCAGATCCCAGAGCTGTGGTGTAATGATTTTAACTGGGTCCATGTTCATTCTCTCACACGGTGGATTCTGATGATGTGCAGACTTTCAAGGCCAGAGTTGAGTTATGCAATCAGAGGAAGTTCCAGCCAGGACTCCTTTTCCTCTGTAGATAAGATGCAGGTGGTTTTGGAACAATCGTGAATTATATCCTTGTCTCACACTCCTTAGACGCTTTGGGAGAGATCTGTGTGACCGTGTTTGCTCATTTTGACATCGCAAAATTGAAATCAAACATTTTTGAATGAATTTTGTTCTCATTGCTTTGATAAAGTCTCCAAACTAAATTCCTGAAGAGTGTTTTTTTTACTTGAACCACCAGATGTCCTCAGTTGTCCGTGCTTTGAGCTCATCTGCCTCCATCTGTAGTCATTCAGGCCTCAGTTCTCCCAGATCTTCTGATTCCAGCTCTGGGTCTAGTTTTCTTTCCTTCTGATTCATGCCCTTAATGAATCCTGCAAGATATTCTCTGAGTGCTTGAATGTTGGTCCTTCTACAACCTCTCAGCATTATTCATGACAGGTGACTCTTTTGCGAGTCATGCAAGAGTTGATGCACAAGAGAACAAGTCATTAATGCTCTTAAAAGACACACTGCAAAAACTGATTTCTAAGAACGTTTTTTGAAAAAGCCTAATTTTTAGACCTTTATTTTATTTTTAGTAAAAAAAAAACGTATCTAGAAAAATAGCATTACTTAAAATAAGGTAAATATTCTTAAATATGATCTGGGTTTTCTTGTTATGAGTAAAATAATCTGCCAGTGGGGTAAGCCAAAATTTCTTGGCTAGACTTTTTAAAACTAGCAAAATGATCTAATGTTGTTTACCCCGTTGGCAGATTTTTTTACTCATAAGAAAATGTGGATCATATTTAAGAATATGTACTTTATTTTAAGTAATACTTCATTTCGAGAGACAATAATTTTCTTTTCTTTTTTTTTTTACTTTCTTAGAAATCAGTTTTTGCAGTGTATCAAAACTCCAGTCCTGGAAAATAACAGAGACAATAAAACGGGCCTGTGTAGGTGCATGGACGAGAACAGAATCATCTCTTTTTAACGTGACCGTCTCTGCTCCTGCTTTCTTCTCCAGCTGTGAAAGACCTGGTTCTGATCCCGGTCCACACCAAACCAGAGGACTCCACAAAGGAACTGGACGAGCTCTACGACGTGGTCATGGCTGTCAGGGAGAAGTGGAACACTGATGTAAGTTTTGTAAAGTGAAAACGTGATACAAAGGGGGTTCGAATGAAGGCAACTGAACTTCTTTGGTTTCTTGAAGACAGTTTGCTTCTCATCCATCACCTGGAGGTAGGGGGGAGGGGTATTCATAGGTAGTTTCTGCTCATTAGGCATCAATAGACGGCTACAGTTTATAAGCTTGACCCTCCCATATTCCAGTCGGACGTGACAAAGCTCCTCAGATGAGAAGCAAAACGTCTTCAAGAAACCAAAGAAGTCCAGTTGCCTTCATTCGAACCCCTTCGGATTACCATGACCTGGATGACTGAGAACCTTCACCAGCGTGAAAAACATGATGTTGCTTTTTACAGTTACTTGTTTTTAGTCTTGGTGTGAAACTAACTTGCTCTGATCGTGTGTGTCTTCCACCGGTTTTTTTTTATTTCCAGAACATTATGCTGTTAGGAGACTTCAACGCAGACGGTCGATATCTGTCCCAGAAGAAGAAGAAAGCCATTCGTATCTCCTCGGAGCCCTTCTACTGGCTGATAGACGACAACGTCGACACCACAGCCAGTAACCAGAACGACAACACCTACGACAGGTGAGAGCTGCGATTTTGAGAAGGAAGGATCTGTGAGACCTGCTTGTTGGTATCAGGTCCTGGTTCAGATTACTCTAAATCCTGCTGTCTGAAGCTCATCTCTGATCTGGCTCACTTCTACTTCCTGAAACAGACGCACCGGAGCTTTTTTTCTCCAGATTGCGACTTACAAGGCATTAATTTTTGCAAATGTATTAAAAACATGAGTAAAGTTGATCTTTAAATAACAGTTTTGGACCAATCCGCTTGATTGTTGTGAATCTTTTACAAACAGGATCGTGGTGTACGGACAGGCCATGCTGGACGCCATCGTCCCCGACTCGGCCAAACCCTTCAACTTTCAGAAAGAGTTCGGACTGACGGATGAAGAAGTAAGGTTTATTTATTTATAATATCTGTCGATTTTAAACATTTGTGACGTTTTAAAGTCCAGAACCGGTGTTGAGATTCATTCTGTGGCTTTCTGTGCTCTGCAAGGCTCTCAGCATCAGTGACCATTACCCTGTGGAGGTGGAGCTGCAGACTGATTCAGCTGCAAAGAAAGGTTCCCTTTGTTTCATTAATCCCACTAACTTTTCTGTTTAAGCTTTAGGTCACAACTGATTCATTAAAATATATTTTAATTTAATATCTGTCAGCATGAAATTATGTTTAACAGAATCAAACCCTCGTAACTTTATCTGGGCCGTTTGAGAAATGATTCACTTTACCTGGTCAAATAAAAGCTGAAAATCACACACAACAGAAATAGGTTACATGTTTCTGAACATGAATGTTTCATTCTGGGCTGCGTTCACAACTCAGCTTGTGTTCCTAAACCAACAGGAGGGCAGAAGAAGCCAGAAGCAACAGGAACCAAGAAGAAGAACGGACAACCGGCCGAAACCAAAGTACCAGCGAAGAAGAAACGTTAGGTTCAGCAGTGACGTCACATGTTTTTTAAATTTGGCATCAACTTTTTTAAAGAAGCAGTCAATACTGTTAAAGATGCATTTGTATTTTAATTGAACTATTTTTAAATAAAAAACCAACCAGTGACTCAAATAACATGATACACATGTGATGTTTATCGCGTTTGCCTCTGTCCAGTTACTGTAAAAAATAACGACTCGTTGGAGAATAAAAGGACAATAAAAATAAAATATAAACAATAAAAGTTTCAGTGTTTTTGCCATTTTTTTAGCAGCTCGTGGTGGGATGGGGGGTGCGGGTACAGTCTGTGTCTCTGGATGGATGGATGGATGGGTGGGTGGGTGGGTGGATGGATGGATGGATGGATGGATGGAAGGATGGATGGATGGATGGATGGATGGATGGATGGATGGATGGATGGATGGATGGATGGATGGATGGATGGATGGATGGATGGATGGATGGATAGTACATATATTTAATATTCACTTCATGACTTTATTTTTCATTTTCAAACAGGACCCAGATGCTCTCCATGAGCTGTGGTTGGATGTGTGCTGGTGAAGGTTCTCAGTCATCCAGGTCATGGTAATCCAAATGGGTTTGAATGTGGTTGGGTGGATGCAGCTGCTTCATCTCCTCTTTTATCTGTTTCATCTTCTTTTTTAAGCCACATCAGAACATGAGGACCAACAATATAAGCTTGAAGTGCATCCAGAGAGTTCACAGAGCGTTTTATGTTCCAGCCTTTTTCCAGAATGAATTCAAGTCACTGGATGGATTTTTTTTAGATCTAGGTGCCTCAACAAAGTATGGATCAGACTGTGACTACGTTTGTACACGTGACTTATCTGTTTTTTGGTTTTAATACATTTGAAACACTAGTAGAACGTTTTTCATGTCGTCGTCATGCGGTTTGTGTAGAAAAACTATCAAGGCTGAAACAACTAAATGGAAAAAGTGATGCATCCTGTTTGTGCCGCTGGATCCTTTGATCCAAGATGTCAGTGCAGCTCCACCAATGTGCAGATTATTCCAGAACAGTCCGGTTCTGACTAACACCAGACAGGAAACAGGGTGTGTACTGCAACCAGAGGCTGAGGAAGTCGTTTCAGTTCCTTTCTGAGTGGCTGAAGGCGCCAGAAAAACCATCAGAGCTTCTGTCTGTACTCAAACCTGTAAGTACTTTCTTATATTACTACATACTTCTTATCCAATCATCTTAGTACAGGAAAACTTTTACTAGTTTAATTTTAAATTCTGGACCCTTGTGTTTTAGATCAGTTAATTTTTTATTATATTACGTAATCTAGTTCTGTTTTTGCCGCGTTAGAAGAAAACCTCTAGAATTCCTTCATGAATCTGCACCAGCGCTCTGCAGAGATAAAATGTGTTGATTTTCTAAAGGTCCTTCAGATTTGATATCTGGGAACAAAAATTTGCAACTGGATCATTTTTAAGGTAACAAATGCCCACGATATCATCTAGTAAAAGAAATAAAAACAGTATTTAACCAACAACACGATGAATCCCAAAAGTGTTTTAGCCGAAAACGTGACGATCAGCTGAAGGATGATCCGCCCCGTTTCTGATCTTTAATGGATTTTTTTATTGTTTCGGCTGGAAGAGAAAATAAATTCTGTCTCTGTGTTAATCTGCTGTGCAGAAAGACACGATACTGGCTCATCCCTTCATTTTTGGTCCTATGTCTCAATGATTCATGAATCAGAGTCATGCAAATGAAAATAAAACATCTGGAAGAAAAATGAACAGAAAATAGGCTAATTATCAAAAAAGAAGACTAAGAATGAAAAGAATTACTGAAAGAGAAAATATTTAAGAACTATAAAGCAACAAAATGAACATGAGAATGAATGAAAATGAATAATTTGTCAAAATATGTGTTATTTTGTTGTTGCGTATTGTCTTTTCTTTGATCTAGTGTTATGATAGATTTATAAGGTGATCTGTATATGGGACAGGCAATCAATAAGCCTCGGCTTCAGCCTGTTCATTACTCGATTCAGTTACAGTGATTGTAAATCCATTTTTTGGTGGGATATCTTTTTATTTTAGTGAGATATCATGTTTTTTATCATTTTATTGTTATTTATTTATTATTAAATGTAACTGAATAAACTTATTATTATTAGAAGATCTCCAGAATTCCTGTTAAGAGCTTTAGAATAAGAGAATAAACAAAAGTTTCCTCTATAATTTCTCCATCACTGTCTCTATATTTATTTGCGTTTACGACACCAACCTTGTTCTATATAACATTTTATTATTTTGTTTCCAAAGGAAGTCAGAATGAAAGTCGCTGCCTTCAATGCAAAGAGGCTGGGATTTAAAAAAGCCTCAGACCCCTTTGTGTCTGATCATCTCATTAAGGTAATTATCATTTTAAACTGTGCAGCATATTTTCACCAATTACAAAAACACAAATGATCCTAGATTCCCTAACATTAAAGCAATGTGTGTTTTATTTTGTTTTGTTTTGTTGTGTTTTTTCCAGATCCTGTCTCGCTACACCATAGTCGTGGTTCTGGAGGTGGTGGATCAAAGCGACAAAGCTAAGGACCTGTTACTGGAGAAACTTCAAGAAGAGTGAGTTTAAAGATTTGATCACCTGACGAATATTAATCTAATTTTTACACTTTGGAAGTTAAATAAAGATGTTTGCGTCACTTTAGCAGTGTCTATGAGTTTATTCAACATGCTAACTGAGATGTGAGCGTAGCTGTGAGTACATTTTAAGACTATTATAAATGTTTAATGTGTTTTGTGTTTTCTTCCTTTGTCGATTAAAGAAATGAGAACTACGTCATGATCTACAGCCCTGCTTTGGGTCGTAACAAATACAAGGAGCAGGTTGTTGTTTTCTTTAGGTGAGATTTGATCCACTGATGAAGACTTTAATGATGAAGGATGGTCATGCTGCCTCAGAAACTAACACTTACTTCATGTGCGTCTCAGATCGGATGAGGTGACTCATAAGGATGATTACCAGTATAATGATAATCAACCAGGAGATGAGGACACGTTTGCCAGAGATCCTTTCATCATTCGCTTCCACTGCCCAGACGCAGGTTTGTTCTTCTTGTTTGGAGCTTTGGTAACACTTTAGATCACGGCCCAAACCACAAAGAGCTGTAAAAGTATGATTTGAAGGAAGGAAGGAAGGAAGGAAGGAAGGAAGGAAGGAAGGAAGGAAGGAAGGAAGGAAGGAAGGAAGGAAGGAAGGAAGGAAGGAAGGAAGGAAGGAAGGAAGCTCAGATTAGAGCCACTGCTCTACTGCTGAAAACCAAAATCTTAGTGGGAGAATAATGAAGATTTATTGGTCATAAACTTCTTCTGTTGCACATTTGGAATTTGCTGTAAATCTATAATAAATAGAGAGTTTCTGTTTTCCCTTCACCAGTTGTGCAAGACCTAGCTCTGATTGCCGTCCACACCAAACCAGACGACTCAAGAAAGGAACTGGACGAGCTCTACGATGTTGTCATGGATGTTAGGAAGACGTGGAGTAGATGTGTTAGTTTTATAGATCTCTTGATTAACGTTATTCTGTAAAATAAAAGCTATTTTCTCAACTTTTAAATCACTTTATTTTCATTTCAAAGCAACTCGGAAACAGAAAAACATCAAACTGTTACTGTTTTGGGTTTTTAAGTTTTTCATGAACTTTAATTTACTTTAAAAAAATTTCACTAATATTTTATACAGAAAATTCTGCTGCTGGGTGACTTCAATGCAGCTGGTCCATACCTCTCCAAAAAGAACAAGAAGTCATTACGCATCACCTCGGGACACTTTCACTGGTTGATAGACGACAGCGTGGACACCACGGCCAGTAACCGGAACAACCACACCTACGACAGGTGAGAGCTGGAATCGGCTCCTGGTTCAGCCCAGATGTTTATTATATCTGGAAGCATGAAAACATCTGGTTTGAAAGAGAGTAGAGTTACTCTTTCCTTCTGGACATCAGGTCCATTGCAGCCTGTTTTTATGCTGTTGATTATGTATTTTTAATAATGAATTTAAACCAAACAGCTAAAAGATTTCTGTATATTTTGTATAAACAGGATTGTGGCGTACGGGCCGGCCCTGCAGAAAGCTGTCGTCCCCGGCTCGGCCACTTCCTTCGACTTTCAGGAAGAGTTGGCGCTGACTGATGAAGAGGTGAGATTTGTTTCCTTTAATGGTCTTTAAACTGTAGAACCAGAGCTGAGCTTCATTCTGTGATTTTGTTTCCTCTTTAAGGCTCTCAGCATCAGTGACCATTATCCTGTGGAGGTGGAGCTTCAAGACAAGAATGAAGAAGTCTTTGACCTCGCCTCTTTTGCACGCTTGAGCTGCGCTATGCTGACGCCCACATCCATGAATAATGTCAATGCCCGCTTCCATCCGTATTCCGATGAAGGGCGTTATCGAGCCTGGCGCCAGCCATTTGGCTACCCCAAACCGATTTACACTTTACGTCCCATCCAGCTAAACCCGGACCACACTGTGCGTTATCATTTTGTCCCAAAGGACATTTCAAAGCTAATTCGCACTGGAGGCATCAGTGGTGCTGAATCGCAGCAGAATGTCGCTGCTTCAAATAGTCTATGGTTTTGATTCAAACCGGCCACAGCACGGAAATTTTCAGGCACGTCCCAGAAGCAGCATTCCGCGCCGAGCCACTAAAGATAGGATCGGGTTCTATTTATTCTGCGAGACGCTTCTGGGACACGTCAATTTCCGCAATTAAGGAGTATTGTAGCAATTGGATTTTATATCTACGTAGATTACGTCTAAACGTGTGACCTCACGGCTTATTTCCTCCCAGCATTGTTTGAGAAGTGCAGTGGTGTGTTTTTCATGGATTTGATCCTGGCAGTGGAGAGGACCACTCGCACGTCCACCCTTGCGCCACTCAATTGCACGGTCCCATCCAGGGTTGCAAGAGCATCCCAATTCTTAAGTGTGGACCTTGACCACACCCCTTTTGCACCCTTGATCCACACTTCACTGAAGTCTGCAACGATGCAGAGTTTGGCGAAGTGTATTACCCACAATCCATTGCTGCGCATTGCATTTCTGGTGTGTATATTTGAACACTGCATGCAGAAATTTAATCACTTGTTTTTATATAATTCAGTTTTATTATCATTTCAAGCAACAAATTAGTGCCGTCATCCCCATTTAGTTGATGACGTAATGCTTACCGTCCCTTATGCTGCACCTTCTGCACTGTATCTGCTTTCTGATTTTTAAATTTGAAATTAATTTGGTCTAAATGTATTTGTGTATTTTAATTGTGCGGCCACTTTTTCTTGCTACTGGAAAGCACATTGAATTGCCTCCGTGTATAAAATGTGCTATATAAATAAAGCTGCCTTGCCAATTTGGCAATTGTTTGCACACTTGTTTACTACACACTGAAAGTTTTATGTGTACTTCCTCCAAGTGCACTTCACAGAGGACCATAAGTTGCAGGATGGGTACTGGGACCTTTCCTTCCAGCAGCAGCGAGGAAGACTCGACCACTCGCTATATCGAAAACTTATTGTGGGATTGAAATAATAATTCTAATTCTGTATGTTTATTTCCCTTAACACAACTAACAGTTTGTAGGGATAACTAGTTGTTCTCCGATGGGGAATAAAAGAAAATGGAAGATAATCTGTCGTCTAAATTAGGGTTTAGGCTGCAAATAATACAAAATTCAATCATTAGCTTGAAATACTTGAATTAAAACTATTCAGTACCTTTAATTGCTAAATATTATGTCATTATTTTTTATTTCTAAAAATGAGAGGAGCCTCATTATTAATCAGGATTTGGGTTCAATCATAGCAATATGCAGGTAAATGCATAGAGCCAATCCTAGTCGCCAAGGGCCACTATCTCGCAGGTTTTAGTTGTTTCCCTGCTTCATAACACCTGATTAAACAGCTAAATTACCTGTTCAGCAGGTGACGAGCTCTGCAGAAGTCTATCAATAAGTCACTGATTAAAATCAGGTGTGTTGTTGCTGAGAAACCTTGAGAATAAGCAGGATGGTGTCCCTCAAGGACCAGGATTGGACACCAGAACTTTATTTTTAGAAAAATTATCCAGATTCTCAAAAATCTGAGTGAGGCATTACACTTCTTCACATTACAGAAGGTTGGTTGAGCACAAGTTCGTATTTCATGGATGTGCACCATCAGATTATCCACCAGAACCCAGAATTACATCGATCTCGAGGTCGGATTAGTGGCCTCAAGACAGGAAATTACACCCACAGAAAGACTGTATCAAATATTTTCTATTAGGACTGAAATCAGAACTCCTAAAGCCAAGGGTGATGCTTTCAGGCGTCAAAGTTTGCAAACATGAGAAAATAAACAAGTTGTTTCCTTTTTGAAGAGTTGAATGAAGTCGACGTGCTCTGCAGATCTTTGGGTTCTGATATCTGGTTCACCCGCCTGAAGACATTCGAGGAAAGGAAAGACAGAAAAATGACACACGAGCATCAGAGGTTTCGTTTTCAAACGAGAGTTTATGGATTTTACTGGAAATGGTGACAGAAACGTCAACGGCTACCAGCAAGATATCAGTCCATGTTTGATTTTCCATCAGATCTAGAACATCAGAAACATCAGATATCTGACGCTGAGGTTCTGTGGTGATCCACTTTCTTCCCTCCTCTCGTGACTCCCCCCTGGGGGAGCTTTATAGGGTCAGAAGACACCTGAGAAGTCTCATTGTGGGAGGACATTCTGTACTCACCTGTTTCACTCTTTACTTCTCTGTCAGGCTCCAACGTTTCACNTTACATCTTCTGTATTTTTCCATCCTTTTATTTCAACCCCTACTTTCTGCACCATGAGTCTGAGTCGTAACAAGCGAATCAGCTCCAGTAGCACGGTCCGGAGCAGCGGCGGCTCCAGGAGGCTGAGCGGCTTCGTTCCGGCTCAGGGGGGGTTCAGCGGGGTCTCCCTGAGCAGCAGCTCCCTGTATGCCGGCACCAACGGGCATCATCAGGGTCTGGGGGCCTCGCTGACGTCTCTGTCTGTCAACAAGAGTCTGCTGGCCCCTCTGAACCTGGAGATCGACCCCAACCTGTCCATGAGCCGAGCCCACGAGAAGGAGCAGATCAAGAGCCTCAACAACCGCTTTGCAAGCTTCATCGATAAGGTAGAGACCCTGGAGCTGAGACAGATATGACGACTCATTTATTTATTTATTTATTTATTTATTTATTTAGGACTGTCCCAATGTCTAAAGGTAAAAAAATGTCAGAATTCACTGTTTTCTCACATTTATTTTATTCAAACAACATTTTAATATTTTATGCTTAAAAAACCAATTACAGCTGTTTTTATGTTTTATATTTATTGTCTTGTGTCTCATTTTGTGCACTATAAGTTACCAAAATACGATCAGTTACAAAAATGCAGTTTTTTAGATTTCTATGAATCCTTCTTTACAGTTTGGAGCGTGGAGCAGGTAGGTGGAGGCGGGTCTTTTACAGGTGTTGCTGCTGGTCACTGCAAACTTGGACTTTCCAGTCGGAGGGAGACTAGTTAGCGATCAGAGAACAAAGCAAACTATTTCAGTAAAGTATGATTATAGGAGAACCTAAATACTCGTGTTGTATCTCATCACAAAACTAAAAGTTTGAGTTATTATTAGAGGTGGGAATTTAATGAATAAATAATTAGAAAAAATAATGCGTTAATAAAAATTAACGCATTTAAAAGCCCCTTGGGCTCGAGGGTCGCCTGATTGGGGGATGTTGAAGTTTAGCAGCAACATCCATGCCCTAAATATCAATGAACATCATCAAGCTGCACCTCTAAAAAACTTCAGAACCTCGACTACAAAACCTTCCAAACTTTTTTATGTGCTCCAAACACAACTAAAACTAACCCCTAACCCTCTGCTTCATTACTTTTAAACAAAAAAATTGCTTTGGGGCAAATTTTCTTGAAAGATTAAAATGCGATTAATCAAGATTAATTAATTACAAAACCTCTAATTAGTTAGATAGTTTTTTTAAATCGAGTCCCACCCCTAATAGATAGATAGATAGATAGATAGATAGATAGATAGATAGATAGATAGATAGATAGATAGATAGATAGATAGATAGATAGATAGATAGATAGATAGATTGATTGATTGATTTAGATTTTTTTTCCTGTTTCACTCTTAATTTCTAAAAAAAAAAAAAGCTTTTAATTTGTATTTAAATTCAAAACAGGAAAAAAATTGTTTTGAATTTAAATACAATTTAAAAGCTTTTTATTTATTTATTTATTTTAGAAATGAAGAGTTTGATGTCCATGGTTTGATTCTCTGCCACATTTTTTTTAAATTTAAAAAATTGCTTTCTGGGGAAATTTTGTTGAATGATTAAAATGTGATTAATCAAGAATAATTCATTACAAATCCTCTAATTAGATTATTTTTTAATCTAGTCCCACTCCTGGTTATCATATTTAGAATCTGTAAAAAAAGGTTTAAATCACACTCAGGTGAACCTGGAAAAAAATGAGAATCTGGTGCAAAAGTTCTTTTATATCAGTAATTCAACCTAAAAGGTGAAACTAATCTATAAGACAGACTCATTCCATGCACAGCCAGATACTTCAGCCTTTATTCGTTATAATTGTGGTGATTATTAGCCTAGTGAACTAGACCAAATTCTTGTTTGCAGAGCTTGCCAGGCTAGATGATTCTGGCTACTGCTGATGAAAACCCCACATTCAGAATCTCAGACAATCAGAATATTGTGAAAAGGTTTAATATTCTAGACTCAAGGTTTCACACAGCTAATCATCAGCTAATGATTCCAGAACACCTGCAAAGGGTTCCTGAGCCTTTAGATGGTTTCGCAGTCTGAGCTGAAATACTGACATAAATGGACTTTTGCACCATATTCTCATTTATCCAGGGTCACCAGTAACTGTACTGGTCAGAATGGGTAAACTATAAACTCATTTAACATAAATATGAGTCTGACTGGTCTCCCTGGTTATGAAACGGTAAACGTTGGCTTGTTGAGGTTCCTGAGGAATGCAGATTGGACCCGATTCCCACAGAAGGAGGAAGCAGCTCAGTGATATCGCCGGACATCGATACTCTACTCAGGGAACACGTCTGCTTTCTCACGGAGTGGGTAACACTCTGACAATAGCAGCTTTGTTGACGCGTCACCTTGACAGAGATTCACAAAAACCTGGATAAACTGGAAAAGGGACAGTTCGTCAAAATGAAACAAACGTTTGTTCCGTCTTTGATGCTCTTGGTGAATGTGGTTCATTCTAATGTCTGTCTTTAACAATATCAGAGCAAGTTTTTTTATTATTCTATTATGATCATTTTGATAAACACAAACTCTTGTTGGTTGAACTGATACATAACTCGACCTGCTGGAGTAACTCGACGCCACTCGGTCCATCCTAATGAAACTTTAAAGACCAGATTCTCTCATGCAGGGAAGCAATTAGTCCTCCGTTAGAGGAGGACAGAGTTTTACTTGTTACAGGACGAGGACCCGGGCTCGATCTGAGTGAAAGTCAACACCATTAGCGAGTGTGATGGCATTTATTAACTCTTCTTATTACAAACGTAATCCCTAGACTGACTTTTTAAAAGGAAAAATCATTTAAACCCCTGAAAGCAGAGAATTCCTCTGGGATTTAAGCAACCTCCTACATCCTGAGCCGATGATGCTGGATATTCAAGCTATCTGTTCCATTTCCATCCCATTGAGCTGGACGGTAACCTGATGAATCTGGTTAGGAATGGTGTGCAGGTGCCTCAGAGGGACTTTATTCTGCTCGGAACAGAACACACGCTTTGTAAACTTGGCTGCAGGCAGGAAACATGAGCTGTGCAGAAACAGGCCTATCTGTTGCTGACAGTGAGCCGTATCTGCTGGAATGATGCTCCTTTCACTTCTGTTGAAACAGAAATAATAGAGAAATTCTCTTGGAACTGTTCAAATGTAATCAAAAACTCATTTTATACATTTTTTAAACACTAAACTCACTGATTTAGTCCAAAAGCAGACTCTTCTGGTTCTAAGACAGTGACTAAAAACTTAATTTCACTAAATAGCACCTATACGTTCATCTATTATTAAGCTATTGGTAGCTATTTGGGTTGATTTGCCATAAATGCACAAGTTTAATTTGCAGCACAGACTAATTTTTCTGCACAATGTAGGAAATAAGAGTTTATGGAATAAAAAAAGCTAAATATCTCTGCGTGTGTTATAGAAATGTCTATGTCCTGTTCTACTCTATTTCCTTTACTCCTCATCTCTGAATCTCACACATACACACACACACACACACACACACAGCGTGAATCATAATTTTGACTTATATTCAGGTCTGTCTTTGTGTATTTAGTTAGCCAGCACACATTGGTGGGCCCCATATGGGATCTATATGGGCAAGCTGTATGGGTCCCAACAGGGTTTGTCCACAGTTTCCATGGTGGCCCCACAGGGGTTTGCCAGTGTTTGAGTCAAACCCACTGAAAACCCATGTAGGGCCCGTTAAAATCTATGTGTGCAAAAATCTTTCTGGGCAAACCCCCATGGCTTGCCCATATAGATCCCATATGGGGCCCACCTATGTGTGCTGGCTGAAAAGCCGTCAAAATGTCCAAAAAGTTGAAACTTGTGGTTTCCTTTCTTCCTTTCTTGTGGCAGGTACGTTTCCTGGAACAGCAGAACAAAATGCTTGAGACAAAGCTGGAGCTGCTTCAGGGTCAGGGTGTGACCCGATCAAACGTGGAGCCTTTGTTCGAGGCTTACATGGCGGGTCTGAGGCGTCAGATGGACCTGGTGAACAACGACAAGACCAAACTGGACGGGGAGCTGAGGAACATGCAGGGCCTGGTGGAGGACTACAAACACAAGTAGATGATGATGACGAAGACGATGATGATGATGATGATGATGATGATCTCTGTCAACCTTTCTGTCCTCTTTCTGTCACAGATACGAGGACGAGATAAACAAAAGAAACAACCTGGAGAACGACTTTGTTATCCTGAAGAAGGTCAGGACACAAACACGTCCTTTCATGTTCCGCCCCACAGGTGTGGCGGTAAAACGAACCGCTCTATTGTCCCACCTCATTGTCCGTACTGCGCCGTCGTTCCCAAAACATCAAAACCAATAAACGCTTGGGAATTTCTCATGTTAGATGAAATGGAAACGAAAAAACGTTGAGAATAGCTTTTTTTTTACTGTTAACTTATTTTAATAGAATAAACGTCTCCTTGCAGTGATGCAAATTCTCAAAACATCCACTTTATTATAGAAGCTGTTTTGAAAACATCAAACATTTTTTTAATGAGGACCAAATCCTGTTTATTGTTTTTCACGATGAATCAACCAGGAACATTCCCTCTAATCAGGAAACGGTTTAGGAATGAATCATCTGCTGTTTTCTGTGGGAAAACAACGGAAGAGCATCTGTTTCCTCCTTAATACTCAAAGAATTTCTGTTACGCTTCCTCTGGTCGTTAATTTACCTTTAAGACACAAAGACGACTCAATCAAGTTGTAAACATATTTTCAGATTTATTTCTATAAATTGCACTGAAACACTTTCATTCAATCCAATGGAAAACGTTCAGGAATCTCTGACTCTGGGTCTGTGTGTGTTTCCAGGATGTCGACTCAGCCTACCTGGTCAAAGCGGACCTTGAGGACAAGGTCGGAGCTCTGACTGATGAGATCAACTTTCTGCGCAACATCTATGAGGAGGTATCTTTCTGCTTCCTACTGAAGTTATTGGCCTTGCCTTCCTTTCACCATTATTCTGTTCTCGTCAAACAGCTGTAGACAAAATCAACGAACGGACACGTTGGTTAATGTTTTCTATGGTTCAGGGTCATGAAAACACCTCCCATGGTCCAAAAGTGTGTGTGTTGCATGAACTGGAGATTCTCAAAAGCCTTTAGGTGTGTGAGTCTGTATGGTTGTTCATCTGTGAAGGACTGGTGGCCTGTCCAGGGTGGACTCAGATAGGCTATCCATCCATCCATCCATCCATCCATCCATCCATCCATCCATCCATCCATCCATCCATCCATCCATCCATCCATCCATCCATCCATCCATCCATTCTCTTCTGCTTTTATTTCGTGGGGGCAGCAGCCTAAGCAGAGAGGCCCAGACCTCCCTCTCCCCAGCCACTTGGGCCAGCTCCTCCGGGGGAATCCCAAGGCGTTCCCTGACCAGCCGAGAGACATGGTCCCTCCAGCGTGTCCTGGGTCTTCCCTTGGGTCTCCTCCCAGTTGGATGTGCCTGGAAAACCTCACCAGTGAGGCGTCCAGGAGGCATCCTAACTAGATGCCCGGGCCACCTCAACTGGCTCCTCTCGAGGTCTACTAGCTCCCATCATAACTTACTGTTTTAGAAACTTTTGTGTTTCCTTTCCCGCACCAGGAGCTGCGCGAGCTGGCGGCCAGCATAAAGGACACCTCAGTGGTGGTGCAGATGGACAACAGTCGCAGCCTAAACATGGAGCAGATTGTAGCAGAGGTCAAAGTTCAGTACGAGGAGATTGCAGCTCGCAGCCGAGAGGAGGCAGAGGCCTGGTACAAGAACAAGGTATAGGAAAGTGGTCAAGTATCCAAATAGATGCCAAAGATGCTCAGCAATGCAAGTGTTCGAACAAAAGCCGTGCACATTTCAGTTGTCATTTGTTTGCTAGTTTGACCAAATGTCAGTGCAAGCCAGCCAGTTTGGAGACGAGCTTCGTATTGTGAAGGGAGAGGTGGCCGAGGTCAACCGGCTCATCAGCCGCCTGCAGAGCGAGATTGAGGCTGTGAAAGCTCAGGTGCAGTCACGTGTGAATATTTATCCAGGCGGAACGTTTTTCACATCCAGCACTGACTGTTTCTTGTCTCGTTAGCGCGCCGGTCTGGAGAACCAGCTGGCTGAAGCTGAGGAACGAGGAGAGATGGCTGTGAAAGAAGCCAAAGCGCGGACCAGAGACCTGGAGGATGCTCTGCAGAGAGCCAAGCAGGACATGGCCAGACAGCTGAGAGAGTACCAGGTCAGGGAGGGAAGGTAATGGGTGGAAGAAAACTGATTTAAAACAAATAAGGGACATTCTCTTCTACTGCAGGACCTGATGAACCTCAAACTGGCTCTTGACATTGAGATCGCCACCTACAGGAAGCTGCTGGAGGGAGAAGAGGACAGGTAGGACAGGAGACGAGGACGTAGAAATTAGACTGATGGAACAGACTAAAGCAGGAAGTCCAGTACAATAAAAACATGATCAGATATATTACATCTGATTGGTGATTGGCTTTTAGAAGAAGTTATTTTAAAAGTCTAAACTGTTGCTTTGGAGTTGATTCCAGATGGAATAAATGTGTCATTATTCTGTTTACTGACTCTGGTTCAAGTGTTTTAATTTTATTTAATTTTATTTTATTTTATTTTATTTCATTTTATTGTGGGAGACAATAAAAATAGCTATCATCTCTTTTATTTTTCTTCCTCTCCAGACTTGGACAACAGTCCATCCTCAACATTCAGGCCATCTCCAACTACAGTAAGTAAACTAAAACCGTACCATCCTCTGACCAGAAAAGGTACAGGAACTATCTATTTAAAAGCCATATTGTTGGTTTGTATTTGTAAAGTGGTTTATTGTTTTTCTTCATCCATATTCCTGAGCTTCGGTTCTGGTTTCTCTCCAGGTCCTAAGAGTACCAACGGTTACCACAGCAACAGCAGCAGCAGCAGCTCTCCTGCTCCAAAGCTGCTAATAAAGACAATCGAGACCAGAGATAACTCCAGATACAGCACTCTCTAAACACACTGATCTGTGTTGGGCTTTTGGTTTACTTTTTAATTGCTTGTCTCTAAATGATTCAGGCTGCATGAAGAGCTTTAAACTAACTTTATTATTTGAAACTATAAGTCATCTGAAGTTAGAAATCTCATTTTAAACTGGTTTAAAGGGTGTGTTTTAGAAGAGAATCATTACTGTGACTTCAGAATAATCAAGTCTTATAATAACCTCGTTCAAGTCTGGTGTGTAACTTTCTATGTGTGGTAGGTTTAGCAGGTAACTTAGAGCATCGGTTAGAGGCTTGTTTTTATAATGAAGACTATTTTATCAAAACTTTGGTGTTTTTGCTGTGAGCACCCTTTATGCTGTTATTACACTAAAAAGATGTGGTTATGGGTTTGACTTTATTAATTATCTGTTAATTCATCAATAAACTGAACCTGAGCAAAAATGTTTTGAGTTTATGTCTTCATTCATTCTTTAAAACTCATAAATAATGTTCTCTCTTCATTATAAAACAACCAAACACATCTTATATAAAATTATTTACTTTTAAATTAGGATAACTAGTGTTATATATAGGTTTTTAGAGGTTTTACCAAGTGGGGGCCGCACAAAATTACACTGACAACTACAAATGGCCCCCAGCCTGCAATTTGGACATACCTGGTCTTACAGCAAAGAGAAAAATAGATTTGTTGTTGTTTTGGTTTTTATTTATTACAAGTATTTTACAGTGTCTTAAGCATTGTTGTTGGTTATTTCTTAATTTTAATTTATTATTTAATTATTTAATTTATTTGATTAACTTAGTAAAGACATTAATGCTTGGCTGGCTCTGCAGACTGCGTTGTTCTAAAAATGGTTATTTTATAGGCTACATTATTCCTTTATTTACTCCATTTGTAGGCAACAATATAAATAAAAACAAGAAAAATGTAACATTGCTCTGTATAAGATGTATTTTGTAACTTTTTATCACTCCTGCAGCAGGAGTCCTGCTTCAGATCTCTTAGTTTACTGTATATGAGCAGTAATTCTATAATCGAACACTGCCCTCTGCAGGTTAGTTTACGAACTGCTACCACATTGTTATTGTTATTGCACACATTCTTTTCCTCTATTTTTCGGCAGATTTTGTAATTTAGTTTCGAAGTTAATTGTTTCTGAAAGCTTTGAGTAACTAAAAAGGTGGTTTTAATTCAGAGCGATTATTTTTATTATCTTATTAAACAGCCTGAAGGAGGCCGAAGGGGGTAGGGCGAAGGGGCTTCGCTTGTCTGGTCTTGACATGTGATTGGTCAGAGCAGCAGGGTTTTCGCGCCAACGCACTGCATTGTGGGAACTGTAGGCGGAAGTGGGATGCTCGTGGGGGCTGTTTGTGTTTGGGTGAGGGCAGCGGAGCACCGTGTTTTGGTGGTTAACGTCTAGCTCTGTGGGGTTTCAAACTTGAAACCGTAGCCGTAAATTGGTGCGAATGCGGGGCGAAGAGTCGTCGGATTCCGAGTCGGGCAGGATGGAGGAAAGTTCAGTCCGAAGGAGTTTGGAGACGTTGTGTCAGGAGCTGAACATGGACGAACAGACTGCTACTGAAGCGATGGACAACTTCACGGCCATATGGAATACATACACTCTGGAGGTGAATAATGTCCTTTAATAACAAGTTACTGTCGAGTTAATCAGCGTGCGGTCAAGCACAACTTTCAGCCTACATAGAACTGAATTTCAGTGCTGACACACACTGGGATTAAAGGGATTCACCAACTGACCTGTTTTTAATCTTCAATCCAGGAACATCAACATATTGTCGAGCAGTCGATCGACGGCATTGAAAACATCAGTTATTTACTGACAAAACAATTCTTTTTCATTTATGTCAGCTTGATTATTAACAAATATTCAAATCCGCCTGAAATGAGACAAAAATATAAAAAAATAATTTATATTTTTTCTCAGTTAAAATATAGAAATTATAACTGTGTTTTCTACTCGTATGTACTGACATCTGAGTGAATAATAAGTCCATTTTATTTAAAAGGACAGGCTTGCTTTAAGGTCTGAGCAATAATAACAATGTTTTAGATGTCTTTAGTCTGATCAGAAAGCAGCAGATACATTCTTTTTCAGTATCAGTTTTAATGTTCATAAATAGTAACAACACCTGGTTTATTAGAAAAGCAATTTCCTTTGAAAATGTAAACATCACTATTTATAATCTTGATTTTTATGTTCCACTAATTAGTATCACAATTGTTGTTTTCTTTGTTTTTGCCTTTGAATCTGTGTGACAGTAACATAAACAACTGTGGTCCAGTCAGTTTGAAGCATCTTCTAAAGCAGTGGGACCAACAATAATCATGCAGTGGTTATCAGGTCTTCTCTGGCTGTAGGATGAGTGTAAACATTGATTATATCCTCAGGGATCAAAGGTGCGTCACAGAAAGAGACGTTCACACACAGAGAGGTGTTACAAAATTCCTTTATTCAAGACCATTTTAATCCTAATCTAGGTACAGATTACAAGAGATTAGTTTGTACCAGACTATTTAACCTACAGCTAATGATGCTAGTAGGCTTTGTTTACAAATCGTTGCATATTAACCCCATATTATCCAGTTACGCTTCTAAACACAAGTTTTTACATCAACATTTAAATTTAAAAGACTCAAACCAAAACAACCAAACAGATGCTCGGTTTAACTTGGAGTTTTTTTTAATCAGAAACGGTTCCCACTCTGATTCAATAATGAAAAATAAATGTTTCTTTAAGAAACAGATCTTTAAAAATCCTAATGTTCTGTCTTTATTATTAAAAATGTATTTTTTAAAATATTAGCATCAATTACTCCTGAATTATAAATAATTGGGACATTCAGCTGTCTCGTTAATTAATTAGTCTGCAGAATTTTGTAAAAAATAATGATTAAAATGTGCACACGTGGTTTTCAGTCATGTTCCATGTAGTTCTGTTTGCTGATTCTGCAGCTTTTCTTGTATTTGCTGCGTTGCTCTGTGCACTGGAACAAGTGGAGCATCAGTTTGCTGTTTATGCTGAGCGAAGATGGTTAAGGTGAATTGCTGTTTCTCTGCAGGGGGACGTGGTCCACTGGCTGGCCTGCTCGCTGTATGCTGCCTGCAGGAAGGGGTCCGTTCCCACTGTGGGAAAAGGGCTGATGGAGGGAAACTGTGTGTCGCTCACCAGGATCCTTCGCTGCTCCAAACTCAGGTTCAGCACCATTTTTGTCACTATCCTTATTCTGGTATCTCAGTGTTCTGATTTGTTCTTAGAGGTTTCAAGAAAACAAATGCGATTTTAAATAGGGGTGCTCTTATCCAATCACGCGATCAGGTCCGGTGATTTTAAAAATATCTGAATCGGGTGGGAAAGATTAGTTATAAACGTATAAAAAGACAAGCAGATCCTTTCAAATTCATCTCCAGGTGCAGATGTGACACATGTTCAATATTGATTTGTAAACCAACGCTTATAAAAAAACGCTGAAAAACAGCTGCAAGCGTGACAGGAACATAAAAGACAAGTTTCCTTCTCGCCACTACACGCATCTCTGGTGTTTTGCAGAAAAGAGCAAACCTGCCAATGTGACGTCCCTGCCCTGTCGCAGGAACACACTGCTCATTACAGGCACACGTAGGGCTGGGTAAAAAATCGATTTAATCGATTTTGGATCAATTTTATATTAATTTTGCAAACTCAATTCATTAGGCCTAAGATCGATTTTTCCCCCCTTTAACCAGACTGACCTGGGACTGGATCTGCAGGCACTTCCAGGTACAAATTTGTTCCAAAAACATGCTTAATGTGTACCAATATACACAAACTAGACATCTGCTTAATGGGAAGAAGCTCGTCTAAACGATAGAAACGTCGTTTTCTTCCTCAGCAACACCCAATTCCAACAATAAGCTGCTAAACCAAAAGAGCATAAAAAGACACTAAATACACATATCAAGAGAAACGTGCAGTAGTGACAATGCTATATGATCCTATCCAAAAATTATTCATATTTAAGACCAGACTGAATTGAATCGAATCGTGATTAATCGATTCAGAGCCTTATGAAATTCGCCACAATACCCAGCACTAGCCACACATTGGACAACTTGGATGTGTTCTTTCTATCGGATCAGGGCTCAGAGTCTTCGGATACTCACAATCAAATGACTCGGACTTGGATCGGGGGGGGGGGGGTGATCGGAACATCCCCATTTTAAACTTTTAGGAAATATTTCAATATATTTAGTAGTTTTTTCTGTCTTCTTTACAGTCTGATCCAGTTCTTCTCGAAGATGAGGAAGTGGACCGACATGTCGAACCTCTCGCAGGACTTCAGGCTGCGAATGGGCCAGCTGGAGCGAAACTTCGAGGTTTCCACCGTCATCTTTCGCAAGTTTGAGCCCATCTTCATGGACTTGTTTCAGAATCCACAGGGATGTGATCCGCCACGTCAGCCACGCAGCAGGAAGCACAGGCATGACGCACACACACCACACACACGTAGAGGTTATTTCATTACCTGGAAAGTTACCCTAGCTACTCCCTACCTAAGCCGTTACTTTCAGGTTTATTTTATTTTAAACAGAAATGCGCTCAGACCGGGGATTGTAGTTCACACACTGAGTCACTAATCCACGGTGTCTCTTACCTCTGCCTGCAGGCGGCTGCCCTGTCACATCAGCGATGTGTTCAAGTTCTGCTGGACCCTGTTTGTCTACACTAAAGGTACCAGGAGCTAAAACCTGACAGCTGACACGGGCCGCCGCAGTGTTGACGTTTAGAGTCTCAACTCTTAGCCGTAGCTTTTACTTTTCCATCTGGAGTCAGCAAATGTCCTCAGCTGTAAAATATCCACTGTTTATCGAATCTTCTTGAACAGCTAAACTGTTTTACCTAAACATCAGTGAATCAGCTTGTTGTAGAAAGGTGGGATTTTGTTTTTCTGTCGTTTGATTCTTGCGTTTTTGCGTCTCTGGAGGTAACTTTCGTATGATCGGCGACGACCTGGTGAACTCGTACCACCTGCTGCTCTGCTGCCTGGACTTGGTGTTTGGTAACGCTCTTCTGTGTGCAAACAGAAAGGATCTCATCAACCCCGCGTTCAGAGGTAAAACTTGCTGTCGTGTTACAGAAACCAAGCTCCTCCTCTTTCAGTTTCCACCCTTTCCACATTAGGAGATATTTAACACACATCCAGATCTTTGTGCATGAAGCTTTTTAGTATTTGCGTTGGCTGAAGCTCCACCTCCTGCAGAAGTGACTACAGATTTACTGCTGGATGAGTGATGGCATGATTACTTGGCTTCCTGCAGGTTTGCCGCCCTCTTTTCGCGCCGAGAGCCACGTTCCTCGAGACGAGCCTCCTCCGTGTGTGCTGGAGAAGCTGTGTGAGCTGCACGATGGGCTGGTGGTGGAGGCCAAAGGCATCAAGCAGCACTACTTCAAACCGTACATGCAGAAACTGTTCCAGAAACAGGTGCACGGCTTCCTCGCTTTACTCCCCGTTTTTAAAATATCCGCTTTTACCCAAGGTTTATGTTTTTAAAAGATCAATTTGTTGTTTTCTTTGTGCATCAATCAGATCTTGAAAGGAAACGAGGAGCTTCTGACTGAAATGTTGGATCCTCAGAACTTCATAGACAACAAGTAAGCAGCTGAAATCTGTCCTGCAGCGTCTCCTTGTCTTTTTTCTAATTTGTTAGATTTTGTTTCTATTTTTTTATTTTAGTGAATGATTGTTTTTCTGTGTGCTGTCGTCTGCAGCAAGGCCCTGAACAGGGAGTACGAGGAGTACGTGCTGACGGTGGGAGATTTTGATGAGCGAGTGTTCCTGGGAGCCGATGCTGACGAGGAAATCGGAACGCCGAGGAAGATTGTTCAGGAGCGTGCTGCAAGCCAAACGTCTGCTCAGAACCAGCTGCAGCAACACATGGAGAAGGTGCAGACACAAACGCGGACCTGCTGATCTCTGAGGTCCCATCAGAGTAGGACAGTTAATCTCATCTTCATGCTGCAGGGCTACAGCTAGAAGCTCTCGGTGCTAAAATGTTCTTTTATTTGGTCGACCTCTGCTACGGGTTATGGAGTCTTGAGTAGCAGGTTTAGCTGCCTTTAGGAGGTGTAGAACAGGAGATGAGTTGCTGCAGCAGATCTGCAGGACTGTTAAACCACACAGCATGGAACCAGATCTCTAAAAAAGCTTTTCAACATCTTGCTCATCAGTAAAAGAGCAAGGAACAGCCTGAATGTTGTAGTTTAAGGCAGCTCTTCCAGGACCACGGGCTAAATAATATCCCCTCCTCTGTGTGCAGTCCGGCTCTCTGGCCCCGTCCACCCCTCTGACCGGGCGGGTCTACCTGAAGGAGAAGGACCTGCTTGTCACGCCCGTCTCCTCGGCGACGCAGAGCGTCAGCCGGCTGCAGAGCATGGTGACCGGTTTAAGAACGGCCCCCAGCGAGAACCTGGTCCAGATCTTCAAGTCAGTTTCCTTATTTAACCTTTTTTTTTGTTTTTTAGGAAAGTTCCGATCACATTTGTTTGCTCCCGATCCGAGTCATTTGATTTTGAGTATCTGCCGATACCGAGTCCCGATCCGATACGTCAGCAAAGCATTAAAATAAGAAGAAAAAAGGGAAAACACGTCCAAGTTTTCCTTTAATTTTTTTATTGTTTACCATGCAGCTGTCTTTTCCAGCCTGTTGAATGCCCAGAGTGCACACATTACAAGTTTACTGTCCGGTTTAAAATATCACCAACATACAGATATTTTAGCTCTCCTGTGGAGACAAGTTAGCTCTGCGTTAGCCTGCTAGCTAACAGCTGCATGTTATGGTGTCTATGGTGGGACATAATGGTGTTTCCTTCCAAGAAACAAAGACTGTAGAGGAACTTGTTAAGATCTCAGGAGGAATTAAAAACGTCATATTTGTTGTTTTATACGGTTAAATCCGATCTTTTTCACCCAATCCCGATTTTTTGAAAATCACGTGATCGGATCGGAGCATCCCTATTTTTTTGTTTTGTTTCTGTTGATCATCAGAATCAAAGCAGAGGAACAAACTAAACTGTTTTGAAAGTTTTGTTGAGGTTGTTTTCTGTTTGTGTTGCAGGTCCTGCTCCAGAGATCCCACTGAGTCCTTACTGGCTCGGGTCAAAACTCTGGGACAAACCTTTAAAGAGCATTACACCAACGATTCTGAGGACGCACCGGGCTCTCATATAGGTACAGCACGCACACACACATCCTTTAGGAATGTTAAACCTGTCTGACACGTTTGGTCTGATGTTTCAGATTTTGCAGAAAACCGTTTGAAGCTGGCAGAAATCCTGTACTACAAGGTTCTGGAGAACGTTCTGGTTCAGGAGACCAAACGGCTGCAGGGCAGAGACATGAGCGTAAGCAGCCACTTTCAAATCCATTTTCTTTCAGTGCTTTTATTTTGGGAGGCAAACCTGAGCTGAAACACTTCATTTTAATGTCAAGATCTGAAGTAAAGTAAAGTATTTATCCTGGACTGAGGATCAAAATCTGTCTTTGTGCTCCTTTGTGTTAATTTAAAAGTGTGTCTGCTGCTGTCAGGTTCTGCTGGAACAAGACATCTTCCACTGCTCCATGATGGCGTGTTGTTTGGAGGTGGTGTTGTTCTCCTACAGCTCCCAGAGGACGTTCCCCTGGATCATCAGAATCTTCAAACTGGCTCCGTTTTACTTTTTTAAGGTGACTAAACCCCAGGAATGCAGATGATCATTCAGGTGATCTGTTTAGATCTACGTTGACCGTGACTGTTTTGTGTTCAGGTGATCGAGGTGTTTATTCGCTCAGAGGAGGGCCTGTCCAGAGACATGGTGAAGCATCTGAACTCCATCGAGGAGCAGGTTCTGGAAAGCAGAGCGTGGATGTCAGATTCTGCTCTGTGGAGCGCCCTGGAGGCTACTGGGAACAAAGTCCCCACCGTGGAGGAGGTCAGTGGTACACGAATGGCATTTTCACATCTGGCCCGGTCCAGTCTCGGCCAGATTCTGTTCACACCATGATGTCTGTGGTTCACACAGCCTTCTCAGGAACGTGGATGTCTCTGAACGCGTGGGCGGGGCAAAAGACGTGCGGAGAAGTCGGTGGTGTTCTCCTTAAATTAGTAAACGAAGGCGGCCGTGAGCAGTGTTGCTTTTGGAGACTCTGATATGAAGCACACAGCTTCCTACTGTCTCACTGAGACGGCCGCGTGCTCCTCACGCTGGAGGTCCGTTCTGCAGTCAGACTAGAGGTTTACTCCACTGAATCCAGACTGCTCGCTCGCTGATTCCACCTGCCAATCAGAGGCTCCCTCTAGAGGTAGGCGTGAACTTCAGCCGGCCAATCAGTCGGTAGTGGGTGTGTTGGCTTGGCTTTGCATAAAGCAGACTTCCGGGGAGCTGGTCTGAAAAAGTTGGTCGGCTGGGCATGGAAAACACACACATCACCCAGATGTGAACATGATTAACCTACCAGAGCCGGGCCGGGCCGACCCAGATGTGAAAGCTCTATAAATCACAGAGACTTTCTGAGGGGTCTGAAGGTGTTTTAACTCTTTAACACCATGAAGCTGGAGCCATTCTCACCCGTAGATCATGAGCTCTCTGCTGATTTATAAACAGATTTTTGTTAGAAGAACTTTTTTATGACTAAAAAGAAACAGACGTTTGCTGCCTGGAGGAGACGCGTCACAAAGATCTCCACGTCTCTGTTCAGGTGAACTTCTCCTCCTGTCTCGACACGGGTTCTGGTTCCACCAACGGTCAGTCTCACCTGCCTCTGGTGGCTCACTCCCCCATCATCCACCCTCGCATCAGGGAGTTCAGATCAGGCCTGGGGAGTGCACGTAAAGGTGAACGGGCAATCTCACATTTCTGCTGGTGTTTCACACGCAGCAGTTCAACCATAAGCCAACAGGTTGTCTCCTCTTCTCCTGCAGAAGTCCCGCCTTCTCCGCTGTCGGTCCACGACAGGTACAGCTCCCCTGCAGCCGGCAGTGCCAAGCGGCGGCTTTTTGGCGATGACGCTCCGGGACCTTCGGTCAGCCTGAACGCCAGAATGAGCCCTCTGCCTTCTCCGGTCAAAAGGCTGACCTTTGGGTCGAGCAGCACCGTGAAGAACGGAGGTCCGGGAGCCCCGACCACCACCATCCTGAGCATCCCGCTGCAAGGTGAGCACACCTGTCCGTCTTTACTCTCCAGTTCCCTGTTTCAGGACAGGTCAAGTTACTTATTTCAACTAAATGAGTCAGAAATGTGTTTGATTTAAAATGAAGCTCCTTCATTTGTTTTATGGTAATTAAATATTATTAACTGACCCTCAGAATTAAACTCTAAACATCTAAAATAGAGGAATTTGATCTTTTTAATCATTCTTTTGTTGGACCCTTAATTCAAAACATAAATTATCATCTTCAAAAATAACTATTTTAGAGTTTTTTTCCCCACATTTATGGTCAGAAATAAAAGTTCCTGGGAGGTTAATAAAAATGTGAATTTTATTTGTATATTTTCAGGTGTGAGCAGCGACCATACCATTACACTGATCCCAGTCCAGCCATGTGACTCCTCTGGCGTCGTCACGACTCAGTTTCTGCTGACCGCCTCTCCCAGTCGGAACTTCACGGCCACCTTGACCTCCGACCCCCAGACGGGGAACGGGCGGCCTCGACGCACCGGGTCAATCGCTCTGTTCTTCAGGAAGGTGAGAAAGATGTTGACTTGTTTTATTTAAAATAAAAGGATGATTGTTTACCTGCTGCTGGGACTAACTCACTCCCCTCCCTCCCTGCAGGTGTATCACCTGGCCAGTGTGCGTCTGAGGGATCTGTGCATGAAGTTGGACGTCCCCTCAGAGCTGCGAGGAAAAATCTGGACGTGTTTTGAGCACGCTCTGGTTCACTGCACTGAGCTGATGAAGGATCGGCATCTCGACCAGCTGCTGCTGTGCAGCATTTACATCATATCCAAGGTAAGAACGCTGACTAAGTCCTAATGAAGCTGCTGTGTGGCCGTGCAGATAAACGCCAGCCTGGCATTTTAACAGCAGAGCGTTTCACTGAGCAGCAGCTTCTGCACGATTCTAGAAGAACTAGTCGCAACACGTTAATGAACCAACAACCAAACGTCTTCTCAGGCTGAATAAACTCAAGCAGTCAGATTGAGGGCTCCGGGATTCACTTTTAATGAGGAGGAGGTCCAAACAAAAGTGTGTTACCAGCTGGATATAAGATAAACAACACCAGCCAGTCTGGTCTCCTTTTAGCTGTGAGTTGTTGCTGCTGCCTCCACTAAAACGTCCATAAATGTTTATTGGTTAATAAAAACGAGCTGTCCTTGTACTTGATGCCCTGAGTGCAACTTCCTGTCACGAAACACTGAAAAGCAGCTTGTTTTATAGGTTTAATGAATGAAAAGGTGGATTGGTGCTGCGCCTGCAGTGATGCGGGCGTTGTACCGGTCTGTCGTGGTGAAGAGAGAGCTGAGCCGGAAGAAGAAGCTCTCAATTTACCGGTCGATCTACGTTCCTACCCTCACCTATGGTCACGAGCTTTGGGTAGTGACCGAAAGAACGAGATCACGGATACAAGCGGCTGAAATGAGTTTTCTCTGCAGGGTGGCTGGACTCTCCCTTAGAGATAGGGTGAGAAGCTCGGTCATCCGGGAGGGGCTTGGACTAGATCTGCTGCTCCTCCACATCGAGAGGAGCCAGTTGAGGTGGCTTGGGCATCTGGTTAGGATGCCTCCTAGACGCCTCCCTGGTGAGGTTTTCCAGGCACGTCCAACCAGGAGGAGACCCAAAGGAAGACCCAGGACACGCTGGAGGGACTATGTCTCTCAGCTGGCCAGGGAACGCCTTGGGATTCCCCCGGAGGAGCTGGCCCAAGTGGCTGGGGAGAGGGAAGTCTGGGCCTCTCTGCTTAGGCTGCTGCCCCCGTGACCCGACTCTGGATAAGTGGATGAAAATGGATGGATGAGAAGGATTTATCAATCTGTAGTCCTGCTAAAACTCATGCAGCTCGGTTATGGGATCAGCCAGTGTAACTCCTGTTTCTTTAATCCTCTCAGATCACCAAAGAGGCTCACACCTTCCAGGACATCATGAAGTGTTACCGCAGCCAGCCCCAAGCCAGCAGCCACGTGAGAAACACACAAAACCCCTGAAATCTGAGCGATAACTCGCATCAGCTGGAGGCTTACGCTGTTTGTGTGATCAGGTTTACCGCAGCGTCTTGTTACGCCGCACCCCCAGAGAGCAGCCGGCTGACGAGAACATGGAGGTGGATTCTGTGTCGGGTGGAGAATGTAAGATCTTCTAAACGAGCTAGCTTAGATGTTACCTAAAGGCCTTTAGCCAAAAATATCGGTCAAAGCTTTGATTTTATTTAGCTAGAAAATGGAGTTTTGCTTCTAAATAAACATTAAGGGATGATTTTCCAGGTGTGGCCAACAAAGATCATCGTGGTTCATCATAAACATCAGATAATGTTTAGATGACTGATCAGACTGGCTGGTGCTCTCTTTAGATTTAATTTAAAGCAGCTGGATATTGTATGTAATAATTAAATAAAAAATATTAAATTATTTAAGATAGAGTAAAAATTCTAGCATTAAATTAGTTTATTTGTTTTTTCAGCTGCAGAGAAAACCAGTCAGGTTGCAGGTGACACACACTCCAGCCAATCACAGGAGGAGGAGCGTGGTGACCTCATTCAGTTTTACAACACCGTCTTCATCCTGAAGATGAAGGGCTTCGCTCTGAGATACGCCACCAACGATAATCGGGTACGGCCTTCTCACGGCGTTGGCTCTGCTCTAACGGTGCGTTCCGGGCCGAGGCGGCGCTGTAGCTAATATGTTGTTGGTGTGACTTTGTTGGATCCTCCAGGCGGACGCTCCTCCTCTGTCTCCGTTCCCGTCGGTCCGAGCTCAGCCTCTGTCTCCTCGCCGAGTCAGTCAGAGACACTCGCTGTACGTGTCCCCCCACAAGAACTCCTCTGGTTGCCTCACACCCAGCCCCTACACCTACAGGATCAACAGCAGCCCCTCCAAGGCAAGAACACACACACACACACACACACGTCATCTTCTTTCCACTTTCAGACTCAAAAATATTGGAAAAGCCTAACTGTCGTCTCCTCTGTAGGAACTGTCGGACATTAACCGGATGATCCGACAGGGAAGTGTGAACAGGAAAAGGGCCTTCAACATGGAAGGGGATGTGATGATGTCACCCATGTGCGACTCCCCCAGTAAGCGGGCGTGTCCGGAGAACGGCAGCAGTCCAGATGTTCTGCTGAAGCGTCTTCAGGACGTGGTGTCCGAGCGGCAGAGTCACTGATGAAACCGACACAGCCGATCGCTAATCTTTCACGTCTTTCTGCTGCGGCCTGTAGGTCAGAGAGGCCTTGTGGGGTTTATTTCACACAAAGCAGATTTTAATTTAACCATGACCTCAAAGTTCTGACTGGTACCAGGAACACGATCACAGAACTCGGTCACCAAAACATTTAATCCATCTTAAAGACGCTCATTTTACTCTTTTATTCTTTTTTAATCCAGTTTTAAGTTTTTTTTTATCTCCTCGCTGCCCAGAACAGAAAATCTCCGCCGTTTTGAAGCCTCCTGATTTTTCCTCAGCATTTCTGATGCGTTTGTTCAAATATAAACAAAGAACCGTATCAAAGAGAATGCTCACCTCTTGGTTTGTAAAAAGGAACAAATGATATCAGGTTAATTTGAAAGATTGGCTCCTTAAACGTGTAAATTGTTTTTATGGAGTCTTGTTTTGTTTGTTAAATAGTTCAGCGTTGTCCTGTTTTATATGTTCTGGTTTTAAACCATGCTGTTAGAAAATATTCCTAATGTTAACGATAAATTTACTCGTGTGTGTGTGTGTGTGTGTGCGTGTGTGTGCGCGCGCGTGTGTGTGTGCGCGCGTGTGTGTGTGTAGTATCTACACATATATTTTATAACAAATCAAACATTTTAAGCATTTGTCCTGACTAACAGCATCACTGTTACAAACTCATCTTTTGAACCTTTATCAGCTTTGGTACCTTGTAAAATAAATAAAATCACTCTTTTGTGTAAGCTGAAGTTTAATCAGCAACACGTACTAACGTATGATTCCTCTCTGGACTCTGACATCAAGGTTGTTTTGACAAACTGTTCGGTTTTGTAAAATAAAATGTAATATTAATTGTTCAGCATTCATTGGTCCTCGTGGTTTCCACCCAGACTATTGAATAGCATCATGTTTGTGTTTTCTCAGTTGTTTAATTACTTTTTATATATTAATCATATTGAATATTTATCAGTTATGTCACATGTGGCTTCACAGATCCTGAACATATCACCCCCAACTATTATGTTCAGCTCTGTTATAAATTTAAAAGTTTAAAGTCAAACAAGAATAAGATTTTTAAATATATTTTTAAAAGAATAAATAAAACAATTAAAAGCTAACCTATCTGAGCTACACATTGCATTGTGCTGCTGAACACATTCACCATTACCCATAGCTACAGCTCCACAAGTTAAATCTCTAATTGACCTAATATGAGTGAGAAGGGGGAATTCATGCCCTCCAGTGGTGAAAAGCATGAACTAAACTGGTTCTGGTAACCATTTAGAATATTTTACCCTCTTATTTCAGTGAAGCTGGAAAAAAATTCTAATGTTTTTTGTCCTCTTATTAATGAAGTTTTTTAAAAAAATGTTTTTTTCTTGTGGTCCTCCTGGGAGTATCATCATTAAGGAGGAGTAGAAGGAGAAGAAAAGAAACACTTTCTAAATTATTTCAGAATAAAATGCTATAGAAATTGGATGTTGGCAACATCTAAATCGTTTTTCTTTTATTATTTACCAAAAAAAATTTTTTATTGTATTTATGTACCAGTGTTTCACTGGTACACGCTGATTGTGTGGAGTAGCAAGTTCAGCAAGCTACACTGTTATGTTGCATTGAAAGAATGGAGAATTTGCTCCCTCTGCTGGCGAAAGCTAGAACAACACTTTAGTTCATTAAAACATTAGAAAAAAACAGAAGATGGGAGTTGCCGCCCTCCAGTGTCTGAAAGCTGGTACTACACTTTGGTTCTTTTTAGCCATTTAGAAGAAAATCTTTTTGCTTCCTATTAATTAAGTTTTAAAAAATTAATCCTCGTGGTCCTCTTGAGATTATTCAAATCAAGGAGAAGAGGAAACCGGATTTATAAAGTTGCCAAAGTTACTGAACATATATGTGTTTTTCATTGAAAAAAGGGTACATGAAAATAAATTGTTTTCTTTCCGCATTTTATCAGTTTCTTTGATATGTTTTGCTCATTAATTAGCATTATGGATTTTTACATAGCAAACTATGATTACAACATCCGTTTTGCCTCTGAAAAATAAAATCTGCCTTGATATCCTTTGTTTTTTTTTTCTCTGCTAACTAATGTATCCTTTTGTCAAAGGTGCCCCCCCATACTCACGAAATAAAAATTAAAACAAAGAAAATCTCACTCCAAGACGTTTTAAAAGTTGGCAGCCACTTATTTTAATGTCTCCTATAGCTTCTCCTTTATTTTAAGATACTTATTAATGTTTTTATTACGTTTCCCTTGCTTAATTTAGCAAATGTTGCTTGTTTCATGTTGTGAACTTTGTTCATTTTTGTGTTTCAATAAAGGTTTCATAAAAACCTGCATTGGACTGTACCATTACTTTGGACAGGGAAGGGGGCAGTCCAAAAATGTGTCTAGCCAGGTTAAAATCAAGCAAATAAAACGGAAGCATGTTTGTTCTTTAAGAATTTATTTTACTAAAATCCATGTAATAAAAAATACCGATAAAACAAAACAAAGACAAGAAATTGACAGGAAGAAGTGAGAACTTCCGCCTGGATGCCAGTGACGTCGTTGAGCCAGTTCCTAACTGATTCCAGACCAGCTAACTGTTTACCTTCACCCGGGAGCCTTGAATGTCTGTTAACGGCTCTTCGCATCGACATGAACACACACGAAGACATTTTGGAGAGTAAACCGTCTCGGAGCTCGGTTTGATGGTTAGCTTGTTTTGAAACTTCCGTTTAGCTGTTGCTGATTAGTCGTAAGTTTAGGTAAACTTTTATTTGTTAGCTCTTTTCCTTGTTTACTAAATCACAGCTAACGCAATAAAAGTCTGTTTGCGTCAAAGCTATGGTCGGTAGAATCGTGTAAAAACCACCTAGCTATTTGCTAGCTACCTTATGTGTCACTTTTGTTGATATAATAACATAATGGGCGATAAGTAAAGTTAACAGAGGGGAAAAGACACTCATCTTAGTTTGCAGCTTAAAGTTAAAGACAGACTGAGCAAGGATGGCTTGTTTGGAAGGGTTGCAGGAGGGTGAAGTTTAAAGTTTCACCTGAACGAATCACAGTTGAACAGACAAGACCAAAGTAGAAGTGTTTAGCCATAATACACAGCAGCAGATGGGAGAAGCCACATATCAGCTGTCAGCACGGTGGTGGAGGGTTGATGATTTGAGCTCATATTCTGTAGCCATGAATTCCTCCTTAAATATATCAAATCTGACAGCTGAAACTTAGACCAGACTTTTTCAAAAACATTTTCTGATATTAAAACTTAATATCTTAGGAAAGATTTATGTTGTTTTTATCGAGACTAACCTTCAAATGTGTTTATTTTTACCAGCATGGAGTCGAGCAGCCTGGCAGATGACTGTTTATCTCCAGAGTCGACCGTGACCTCCCTCCTGTCGAGCTCAGGTCACCTGAGGAGCAGCCTGAGGCCTCCTGAACACGACACAGCCATCAGATATCGAGACAAGGTGCATGTTCTGCTCTCGTTGCCTCTCGTAGAGTCTTCTGTGTTGGTTTTGTTGCAGTAGCCAAGCTGGTTTTCCTCTGATGAACAATGAATTTATTCTTTATACAAGTTTGTAAAAATCTAATCCTGTTAAAATGACAAAATGTTATATTTCACTGAACTATATAAAGTGAAAGCAGTAATTATTTTTTCTTCTTGATTTATTTTTAAGTCGTTCTTGTCAAAGATGTTAGTAGCAGTGTTGTATTCATGTTAGTTTTGTAATATATGTAAGTATTCTGATAGGAAACCTCAACACTGATAATTATTGATTGATTTTTTGCAGGACTATGATTCAGCCTCAGCAGCACTGGACGCCTACATCTCAGACTTTGAGAGGAGTTGTCAGAACTGCAGGTCATTAACAGGAAGTCTGGTTCTGCCGCACAACGGGCCCTCCTCACCGACCAAACCCAGAGTGGGTTCACTCAGAAACCGAGACGGTAGGACACAGCTTAGAGAAGTTAATTAATAAAAACACACAATGTCTTATTCAAACCCATGAATTTTAAGGTCATAAATCACTTTATACCAAGTGAGCTCCTTGTAGTAACTTATGCTACACACAGAATTCATGTTCTTGTTCTGTTGTTAAACTTAGATGAACTTCTTGTTTTTGTTTCTAACCGTAGTTCTCAGAGAGCGTTTGACTGACAGGGAGCTGGACTTCCTGAACCTCCCTGTGAGCTCCCTCCATCACCGTAGTAACCGTGACAGATTCTCCATGACAACAAACGAACTGTTGTCTATCCCTTACGATGGCTCCATGCCTGTCACTCACACATCTGCCTTCGTACAAGGTCTTTAAACGCCTCTTCTCTGTTTCTGTCGGAGTTTAAAAACTTTTCTTTAATCTGTTTTTACATCCATCTTTGACAATTAAATAGCTGTTGGTGGTTAAACTGTATGGGGATTATTTAAAAGAAAATGTGGGTCTTTATTATTTTGTTATTCATCTATATCTTAAAGGTGTGGTTCACTGAAAAGCATGTTTTAATGACTATTTCTGATTCTAACGGGTCACTCTGAGTGTTTCATGCAGGCTGAACATGAAAATAGTCTCCTCCACCTATCTCCTGCATTAGCTTCTGATAGAAAATAGACTCTAGGTGAAACTCTAGGATTAGAAAATCCTGACAGATCTACGTCACACTGTCACTAACATTCATGGACTCACCCATCTTGACTCACGACGGGGAAGGCTGTTGTTGGTTTAGCGTCCAGGAAACAGCAGAGAATGTCTGGGCTAGTAGAAGCTAACCGTTAGCATTAGCAACTCCACCACACAGCAGAACTCCTCCAGGCTTGTGTTATTAGTGGAGATAAAACATCAACGTTGCAGAGCAAACAGAGTCAGTGGTAGAGTCGTGTTGCTGTTAGCCAATCAGAGGAGAGACGTCCACATATCAGGAAATAAGATTCCAAAATCTGTCATCTGAAGCTCAACTCTGATCTGGCTCACTTCTACTTCCTGAAACTGGCGCACCGGAGCTTTGTTTCCCCAGAGTATGACTTACATAGCATTCATTCCTACTAGAGACCACTGGAGATGTATTGAATAAATGGGTGAACCACACCTTTAATGCACATCAGTTGGATTTATGAACTTTTTGTCTAAATTTTTGATACCATTTATTACAAAAGTCAAAAACCTGACGAAACCAGTAACATCCTTCATGTCTGTGCGTGGATCTCTGTTTCTCCTACTTCAGGCCTCCTGTCTCGGTCTGAAGCCCCTCAGACCTTCCCCCCTACCTTCAGACCTGCACACAGAACCAGCGCTGGACTCGCTCACCTGAAGCAGACCTCTGCTCCCATCAGGCCTCCCAGCAGCTCCAGGTTCAGTTTGTTTTGTGTTTTGATTTGAACACCGTAGGGAGCTTCCTGTTGACGCAACATGATTCCTCTGTTATGAATAAAATGTATTTATTATTTCTACTTATTCACTCGTGTTTCCACATGAATTAAGCGCTGTAGAACTGGTGAGTGTTCATTTTAATGACTAAAAAAAGAAAAAACTGAGTAATAGATTTATTTAGATGATCAGATGACTCGTGTTAGAATGTTTTACCACACGCTAAACTGCTTTATAACTGATATTTACCATCTAATAATAGTTCCACCTTTACCTTAGCATGTAGAATGTGTCAAAATAAGTACAGTTTGGTTTACTGAAGACAATAAAATAGAGCTTCTGTAATATTCTCATGTGGTGGAATCCTATATTTAAAATTTAAAATGAATCTCTTCCTGTTTAGGTGCAGAGGGAGAGCGGCCATGTTGAACCCAGCTGCTGATGCCTCATCTGTATGTTGTTGTTTTTATCAGCTGTCACTGCTGGGTTCATGATCAGTTCCCTTTAGTGACTTTAAACCTCATTAACTCCTCTTTCTGTCAGTCTGCACACAGAGCTGCAGACCTCCACCTCCCTCACTGGCTCACCAGTCACAAAGCTGAGATGGACTGTTCTGAGATCAGCAGCGTGCCAGATTTGAAGTACCCAGCCTGGATCCGACGCTGTGATGTCAGTGAACCGGACCTGTGGGACGAGCGCGGTACAACACACCACCACTCACTTCTCACTGATGACTGGAGGAAGCTCGAGGAACAATGTGACTGAATAACTAACAGTCTGATGAAAACATGGTTGCATCTCTGATATTTTAAAAAGTCTTAAAGGGACACTTTGCAACTTTTTTATATTTTTAAATCATGTTCTTGAGCCAGTATACTAAAATGACCCTTTACAGGGTCAATGAAAGGCTACCCAGCCCCTGTCGACCCCTGTGGCCAGAATATCCCACTTGCAACTTCACAGTTGCCGGTCCGGTCTGTTGGTACTTAGAAAAATTCAGCTTGACATTCCTGGATCTGCAGTCTGCTTCCAGCATGTTTCCTGCATGTTTTAGATCATGAACACAGCTGATTTGTTTGATTTAGTGATGAACCGCTCCTGTAGACACTAATGAAGGCTGAGGAGACGTTTCAGCTGTTAGATTAAGGTATTAGACCAACGCACAGCCAGGAGATAATGTTTCACTTTTGGTTTCACCAACGAACACTAGGGAGTGCTAAAAACAAGCCAAAACTGACTAATGTTCCTTTAATTGTGATTTTGTTTTTGATGCAGATGCTCAGCTGGTAATGATGCTGACATTTTGTTTTTATATTCAAATTTGTCCTAAAAGTTCACTTTTTAAACCCGTTTTGATGAAAGCTTTATTTTACAACCTGTCATTTAAAGAAATGAGACAGACACAGAGGACCAGACCTGTAACAGATAATAGCTGTTTGATCCAGAGACAGCTACAGAAATGTTTCTAAGCAGTTGGATTACCAGTGAAAAGCCTGTTTTCCTCACTTCCTGTTAAAGATTCTTATCTAAAATAAAATGACTTCATCATCTGTTATGATTTCTCTTTGTTTTCTAGTTTCTCCTCCGACTGGAGCTCACAGAACCGGAGCTCCATCCTGGATATCTGACCTGGAAAAAGATGATGATCCTGATGATGCACCTGCACAGGTGGGACAGAAGTCTATCAGCCACAAAGTATTGCCTAAAATGAGTCTTAACTGATTCTAACCTGCCCAATTATCTTTTTCTGTGATTTCTGCTGAAAGCTTAAGTCTGCTGACCAGTTAATATTTCATCAGATTCGGTTTAACAGGGATCATCAGATTCCTTGTGTGATAAAATCGTTACATTTCACTAATGAAGACTTTCAGATTAGGTTGCGTATTGTAAAAAAATCATAATGAAATAAACTTGAGTGCTGAAATATTCCTTCAGGTTGAAAACCAGCAGACGCTCAGAGACCTGAGGCTTCAGCTGGCTGAACAGATTTCTGTTCTCGCAGCAGAAAGGGCGGGTTCTGACTCCCTGGCAGCTCTGTTCAGAGGTAAAATCACTAATCATGATTTTAATGTGTCGATGAGCCCTGAAGACGGTTCTGCTTAATGTGGTTTTCCTTCTGTTAGAGAACAGGATCGAATCTCTGATCCAGAAGGCGGATCAGGTGCTGAACTCGCTTTCTGGAAGGACTGAGAGTGCTGCTGATCCAGGTGAGTCGAGGCTTCAGAGAAAACCAGAAGAAGCAACAGCTTGAACCACGCATCTGACAGCAAAAAGAAATGATTTAAAAGTCTTTCTGTCTCCAAAACAAACTCTGTGTTCAGCTGAACATCAGAGACGTACAGAAAAATAACAGAAATAATTGTTTAGTTGGTTTTTCAGCAGTTTTTGCCTCATTTAGATGATAAAACAATACCTGATGATTGGGTTGATTTATTTTCTGTTGGGTCAAATCAGGTAAACATCAGCTGATGGTTTTAAATAAACCCAAACTGGAGTAGCTGGATGCTTTTCTGCTACAAATGATTTATTTTGAAGGAACAGAATAAAGTTAGAAGCATCAAAAGTCTTTGACTGTAAAGTAAATTGAAGCATTTTACTAAAACACTACCCGTGAGCTTTTATTGTGACGTGACAGGAAGACCTTTACTGTGAAACAACTGAAGGATTTGAACAGATTTACTGTTTAATAAAAAAACTGAGACAAAGAAAGGCTTTTACTGTGAAAATACCTAAAAACTCAGAACTGAACCTTGAGTTTCCTCACTAATCAGTCAGTAAACAGCTGCAGTTTGTCGTTTCCAGCCAGTTCGATCCACACTGAGGACTTTCTGGCCTCGCCCCCCCCACGCTGTCCTCCATTACTCCTGTAAGACTCATTTAATCTTTTACTTCATTAGCTCTGGTGCCACGTCCCTCACTGACTCTCATGTGTTGAACCTGCAGAGACTCAGCAGCTGGAGGGTTGGAAGCTGCTCCAGCTGACAGAGATGTGGAGGTAGGTGCTCCGAACATCCCGAAGTGGGAAAAGTGTTCATGTTATACCTGAGTTTTTAAATGAGCTGAACCAAACCTCTGCCTTCTTTCTCTCTCAGGTTCAGGGCTGCGGTTTCCATGGAAACGGCATCTGTAAGCAACCTGGACCGGTGGAGGCTGTGAAACAGATGTTGTTCAGACTCCAGGCGGTGGAGGCGGAGCTTCAGAGACGACAAAAGGAGCCGGCAGGTCCGCCGCCGTTTACTGATGCTCTGAAGACACCTGAGAAACAGGTAGAGTCGCTCATTCTGGACACAAGGCACAACGTTTCAGATTGTTTTTAAAACATCAGAAACGAGATTCTCATCTAAATGTGTTTGGATTCTGATCACATATAAGAGATAAAATTCCACCAATGAAAAAAAATCTACATTTAGCTGAGATTTTAAATAGGCTTCACCTTTGTACATTTTATTGATGAAACATGAAATGATTTGTGTTGCAGTTGATTCATCATGACACCGAGTTTCTGAGTTTTCATGGACCACCATCACTACAGAGGTAACTCGCTCTGAACACCCCAATCAGACCACACCTTGATGCTTCAGCCAATCAGATCACAGCCTGATGCTTCAGCCAATCAGACCACAGCCAGTTGCTTCAGCCAATCAGATCACAGCCAGTTGCTTCAGCCAATCAGATCACAGCCTGATGCTTCAGCCAATAAGATCACAGCCTGATGCTTCAGCCAATCAGATCACACCCTGATGCTTCAGCCAATAAGATCACAGCCTGATGCTTCAGCCAATAAGATCACAGCCAGTTGCTTCAGCCAATCAGACCACACCCTGATGCTTCAGCCAATAAGATCACAGCCAGTTGCTTCAGCCAATCAGATCACAGCCTGATGCTTCAGCCAATCAGACCACAGCCAGTTGCTTCAGCCAATCAGACCACACCCTGATGCTTCAGCCAATAAGATCACAGCCTGTTGCTTCAGCCAATCAGACCACAGCCTGATGCTTCAGCCAATCAGACCACAGCCTGATGCTTCAGCCAATCAGATCACAGCCTGATGCTTCAGCCAATCAGACCACAGCCCGATGCTTCAGCCAATCAGACCACAGCCTGATGCTTCAGCCAATCAGACCACAGCCTGGTCATACTCTTGGACCAAATTTACAAACAATGACACAAAATTAATGTGAAATATTTTTCCATCTTTTAGGCCTTAGCAAGTGAATTTCCCCACTGTGGGATCAATAAAGTCTATTCTATTCTCAGCGTTATTGTGAATCGACAGCAAGCCTGAAATGGTGAAAATTCCCATCATGCTGTTCTGACTTCATCTCAGACTCTAATTGATGTTACTTAATAACGTTGAACCGTTCTTTCCTCAGAGCTCTGCAGCACCTGCACCGTCTGAAACTCCTGGTGGAAGAACCCGCTCAGAAAGGCAGAGAAGATGGCGAGGAGAAAGAAGAAGATGAAGGACGATACTCTTCTTCATCAGCAGACAGACTCCTCAGCTCTCAGCGGGAACCTTCCTGACACAGACCGACCCAAAGTGTTTCCTGTTCGTACCAGAATCAGGATAAATGTGAACACTGATGAGCTCCAGACGTTCAGGTGCCAGGATGTAAACACTCACAGCCGAAAAAGGCCCACAATCTAAAATATGAAGGATGAAAAAAGTAAAAATGTGCTTTCATAACTATTATAAATATATGAATTTATCAGTATTAATGGAGAGTTACTCATTTTCTAAAGTGTTAATGAAAACATGTTTGTCACAGAAATAAATTCTACCAGTTTATGATTTCTAAATGAGTGCAGAAATGTTCTATTCGCTGGTGAAGGTTCTCAGTCATCCAGGTCATGAACATCCAAAGGGGTTCGAATGAAGGCAACTGGACTTCTTTGTTTTTCTTGAAGACGTTTCGCTTCTCATCCGAGGAGCTTTGTCACTTCTGCCTGGAATATGGGAGGGCCAAGCTTATAAACTGTAGCTGTCTGTTGTTGCTTAACGAGTGGAAACTACCTATGAATACCCCTCTTCCCTACCCCCTGATGAGTTGTTAGCATCGTTAGCCTTTTGTGTGGGAGTCGTATTGATTAGATGCAGGAAGGTGTGAACTAGACTGAAACTGTTTGGAATTAGGTTCCGAGCTGCATTGTAGGTGCTGGAAAGTTGAAACCTGAGCNCCTCCTCCTCTATTTAATGAAGGTTTTTCTCGTTTGACATAGATGGCTTCCTTAACTCCTCTCTCAAACCATCTATCTTCTCTGTTCAGAATGTGGACTTTTACATCTTCAAAGGTGTGTCCCTTGTCCTTTAGGTGTAGGTAGACTGCAGAGTCTTGGCCTGAAGAGGTGGCTCTCCTGTGTTGAGCCATGCACTTGTGTAGTTGTTTAGTTTCCCCTATGTAAAGCTCTGGACGGTCCTCACTGCATTGGACTGCATAAACGACGCCACTAAGCTTCTGTTTGGGTGTCTTGTCTTTTGGATGGACCAATTTCTGTCTGAGGGTAGAATAGAGTGTTCTATTCCTGTCGTAGGAAAGAACTGGCTCAACCATTTCCATCACTTCCACTTGATATCAAAGTTTCCTCTCCATGGTCAAATGTCCTTCTCAGGTTCGTTCTGCAGAGTCCCACCAAACCCTTAGCCCTGGAAACTGATAGAAACCCTCCTGATTGGCTGAACACCACCGGGTTCACCGTCATCCACGGCAGCCATCGTTACGGTAACGATGGCTGCTGATCTAAAAATGATCTAACTACAGCAGGGGTCACCAACTCCAGTCCTTGAGGACTACCATCCTGCACATGTTAGCTGTTTCTTTGCTTCTGATTGAAATGAATGCGTAATTAACAGGCCTGTGCAGAGTTAAACGTGGTAAAGAGAGGATAAAGGACTCCATTCAGGTGTGGTAGAGCAGGAAACTAGCAGGATGGTAGCCCTCGAGCACTGGAGATGGTGACACCTGAACTACAGTATCTACTTCTATCCTGATCAATAATACACTTTCATATCCCATCAATCTGAACACAGTCTGGGCCACCTCCACAGATACCTGCCTCTATGTCCTCCTCGTGGGTTTTGTGTCATGCTGATGAGCCTGACTTCACCTGACGGGACCTTACACCTGCTCATGGTGGAACGATGAACACCCTCACAAACCTGCAAGCATTCTGCAGATTATTCAGCGTTTGACAGGCGGATGTCTTTTTACTCAGATGACTTCCCACCAACAGATGGTGTTTTCTTCTGAGAGATGGTAAGTTCAATATTTGCTGAGAAAATCTGGGATTCCTTCTAACCAAACAGGACAGACGAGGAGCGACAGACGACTGGTTCAGGATGCAACTTTATGAAAATGTATGCTGCTGTTTTTCCTCACAGTCCTTCCAAACAAGCTGCTTTTTAGATTTTTAACATGTTTATGGGGTCCTTTGAGTCTAAGATGGAGCGTTTCTGGTTTTTGTGTCTATTTCAGATGGAAAGATTTTAAATTTGCATCATGAATGTTTTCCAGTTAAGATTAAAATGTCATTTTTTAGTCTCAGACTCAGCTTTTAAACAGCCGCTCACATTTATGGATTAATTTCATTAGTGACAGTTTGCTGTTCATTTGGTTCTTTCTTCATTTAAATGCAGATTTGCTTATTTTTTAAATCACAGTTTCAGAATTTTGACTTAGTTTTGATCAAAACTAAAAAAAAATAGAAAAGGAAATGCCGTACAATAAAAGGAAAAAGACGATTAATTTGCAAAACGATGCCAAATGAATACACAAAATAAGAAAAACTGTTGCAGTTCTCAGGAGGGCTGTATGGGGTGAAGCTTTTTAAAGCTGTAATTTTAAACATCAATCTAGTTTCACTGAATTCTGAGTGACCCTTGACCTGAGCTGTTGTAGTAAAAACTGATGGGATGTAAGCCTCAGCATGCAAAAACAGACAACTCACTACTATCTGAATTATGTAAACATAATTATAAAAGCTCTATTATAATGCTTTTATACAAAGCACTGAACAGACATCACAGATAAAATAAGTAAATGATCAAAGTGATGGTGTCTAAAACAGAAATAACTCATTGCTTCAGTTTTAATTGGAAGAATAATTGAGATTAGTGTGAAACAGAAGCAGTCTGCATGGAGTGTGTGATAAAAACAGGTTTAACACAAGCGCTCTTAATATATTTGATGAGAAAACATCATTTATTCACCATCAAAAAGACCAGAAGAAACCAACGAGCGTTACTTTATTTTCTGCATCACCATGGTGCTACAGCATCCTGGTCTTTTGAGATCATTGATTAAACTCCCTTTTGTGACGTTAAAGCCTGAATTTATCTGAAGGAAGTAAAACCTGCAACATGTTTGCTGCAGCAGCAGACGAGACGATTCTGTGTGCAGAAATCAGACGAGAACCAAACAAAAGGTTTTAAGACCTCTGGTTTATCGCACCTCGCGCGAGCTAGATGTGTGTTGCCATGGAAACGTTGATGGAGACTGTATTCAAAGATAAAGGGTTTTTTCCTGTTAGTGAATGAAATTTAAACAGTGTTGGATGTGTGACAGAAACACTAAATTATATACAAAGCAGAATTTGAAATATTTTAATGCATTTTACACAAGATAAGGAGAATGCGTTCATAACCTGGAGAAAATGCTGAATATTTGGTGTTTTTAATCTGTTGACAGAAAATCCACAGTGTTTGCAGGAAATAAATCTTTATTTATTCTTACATACGGGTAAATGTCCCTGGTGCAACTTTGCTTCCTGTCAAGGTGGAGAGGAGAAACAGCAGCATCAATTAGAGAGAATAGCATTTTAAAACTAGTTTAATGACCGAGTGATTTCATCAGGATCATGTCTGAGCTTTAGCATTTAAATAAACAGTTCAGAGGCTGAGCGTTTAAATAAAGTTTGATTTAATAACTAATAAAGGTTAACATCTGTTTCACAGGCTTTTAGACTATATATTTATATATATTAGTAATAAAAAATTGAAATTATAACATTTCCTATTGATAAAGATCTCATTCATATAATAAACTTTTAAAGTTTAAAAATCCAAAATTCCTCCCTTGTTATATATATGTATATGTATGTATGTATTACGTATATAAAATTGACATCTTTACTATTTCAGGTTTGCTTTATGGCTTCAAAGTGTAAATGTGAACAGATTAAAGGCAATTTATGCAACATTATATAAAAATAAAAATCTGAGAAACTCTGCTCCGATTTTATTTTGAAAAACTTCATAGATTTAAGATGATTTAAAACTACAAGATCAGTTAATTTATCAACAAAATAAAAGTAAATAAAATGTAACTTTAGTGTTTTTGAGGATTTGGAGGCGCTGCAGCCTCACATCACGGATGGATGTAGGTCAAAGGTTCGTGTGATCTCCTGACACCAGCTCAGAAACCCACAAGCTGCTTCTGCGCATGGTCAGTGCCCCCCCCCTCCATCCTCCCCACTCACTCAGCAGCATCATCTTCCAGCAGCAGCATCCATCTCTCCGGATGCGACGTCCACAGCCGCCCGGTCCAGCTCCCGGTGAGTCCCCGCTGTCAGCCTCCAGCCTGTCCGTCCTCTGCTCCCCGGTGTCTCCGCTAATCAACCGTTTAGCGACATTTTTTTTATGCGGGGATGTTCGAGGTGGATGGACGCAGGCTGAAAACTCAACCCAACCCCGCGTTTCTCTCCGGTGAATTCGGTTCATTTCCTCCGGAAGACAACCCTCCGTTGATTCGGTCTCTCCCTCCGCTCTCAGTCCGCGAGACGTGCCGCCTGGTGGGGGTGATTAATCAGGTGTCAGTCGGTGTTTATCAGCTCGCGCTGATATTATCTCTATTACGCGCGCGCACGCTCGCGCGCACTAACAGGAGTGTTCTGGTCCAGATTTTTGGCAGTTTGGCGCATCACAAGGTCACAGTGATGGTGACGGCCGCACCACAGACAAGCTGGAAGGCGATTTGCTCATGGGCACTCCGGCTCCCACTGCCCCCCTCTTGGTGCTTGATAAATAGGAAGTATGTCAGTGGGCCAGTTTATCCCGGAGAAGAACAGAACCGCTGCTGTTGAACCATTTTTATGTTTCTAGAGAATAGATATGATGAAGGGTAGTTTCTGGGTGTTGATCAGTTCTGGGGTGTGTTATCCATCTGTTTTAATACTTGTGCATCTTGATAAGGATCCAGACTCTGAGGTCTTAACCAGGTCAGGGTTAAATGCTTTTCCAAAAAGCACAGAATTCCCTGAATATCCTGCTTCTTTATCCGATTGATCTGTTAGCACTCAGTCATGAATGACTCTCAGCTAATTTTAGCTTGAANGGTGTCATGCATAGCTTCAGCACAGGGGTATTTGTTTGGTGTGGAAAACTAATCGGATATCTGGGGGCATTGTATCCCTTTGCAAATAAGAGAATAGTGAACTCGGTTAGTCCCCAATACAGTCAAATTTCTCTATTACTTGTGTCTCCAGATTCCCTCTTTAATTAGCTAGAAGCTCATATCAAGATAAAAAAATTCCCATGTTTGAACTAAATTCATAATTATTTCTGTCAAATCATCCTCTGCTGAAATCATTAGATGCGGAGTCCCTCAGGGCTCCATGTTTGGTCCTCGTTGATTGGATTCAGAATCTTTATAGACATATTCCTTCTACTGTAACAGTTTAACCTCCTAGTAACATCTGTAGTACTGCTCAGCTGCCATAACATTAACCAACTGGCATTTACTTATTAAAATATGGCTGAAATAATCATATTTTGTCCATCCCACTCAATCAACTGTTTACGATACGTTTAGTCTTTTCTTAAAAAACCGGACTGTGAATACAAAATGGCTCAGAATGACTGCACCGCTGGCAAATCCTAAATATCAGCTTACGTTTTGGATCTGAAGTCAGACAAAGACAGGATAATCGTGGCAGAGCTGACTGTGGAGTTACCGAGCTACTGACAGGCTGCCAAAGCTCGGAGTTACAGCCAAAAGGAAGGAAAACATTCAGGAGCAGGAAGACGTGTTGAGAATTTTTATTTTGTAAATTATTGACTACTGTACATTATAAATTGCTTTGTGTAATTTTTTTTTCCAGCAACCTGTTTCTCCTCAGTCTTACGATGAGGAGGCAGGAGGTGCAGGCGGAGGCGCGGGGCAGGAGGACGGCCGGGACTTCACAACATTCAGCCCGGCTGACGACCACTCTGCAGACTACGGCTTCATCTTGGCGCTGGTGTTCCTGGTGAGTGGGATCATTCTGGTGGTCATCGCCTACACCATCCCCAGGGAGGCTAAAGTGGACCCGGACTCGGTGTCTGCACGTCAGATGGAGAAGCTGGAGATGTACTACGCTCAGCTGGGCTCCCACCTGGATAAGTGCATCATCGCCGGGCTGGGTCTGCTGACCTTGGGGGGAATGTTCCTGTCTGTGCTGCTCATGGTGTCCATCTGCCGGGGCGAGATGTACCGGCGCAGGGCGGCGTTCGTTAGACCCAAGAGGACTTACGGTTCCATCAACTTGAGGTTGAAGCAGCTGGCCACCGGGGAAGCTGGAGGAGGTGACGGTGGAGATGGAGGTGAGGAGTTTTTGGTGGAACGTGCTGAGATGCACAATAACACACATCCAGAGTCTAGCCAGGACTCCAAATCAGAACCAGGACCAAGCAGGCAGCTTCTGGCTGCCTCTACTTCAGCTGCTACTTGTGGAGTTTAACTCTACAACAAGTCCCTCTGCAGTTGCATTATGGGAGTGCACAGGTGCAGGTCCTCTGTCTGTGGAGGTACACTATAAGCACTCGGCTCTCAGCTGGAGCGATCCGGCTTCATCCCAGTTGGGATGAACATGATCCAAGCTTAAGGGATATTTAATCTAACCAATGATGGATGTTTGACCTTAAAGCAGACGGCTTGAACTGAGAGAAGAGAGGTAAGCCTTGGGTGGTGAGAAGAGCACATAAATGCATATCGATGATTAGAGTCATTAGCTCCTGATAATTTAATCACAAAAAAGCACATCATTAAAAAAATAAAAGCACCGCTGGAAGCAAAAATAAGATGCATCTCAAACATTGATCACAAGGTTCATCCTAATGCACACATTTAACTGTGAATAACCACCAATCCACAACCATTAGACAGGAAACGCAGCGTAATTATTCAGCGAAGTGTGTTGGAATGAGCGTGGCTTCATTTCAAGCAGCAACTTTATTTTAAGGCAGATTTATTTTCACTTCTGGCAACAAAAGAGAAAAGGTACACGATAAACCACCTAACACTCTCAGAAAGCTGATTGGATCAAACTAAACCAGTTTAAATCTGCATTAAGCAACATTTGTGACCCTTTTTTAGCCTTTTTAGCTGATTCTGTAGCTTCATAACGCCTGTTGAGTTTAGTTTCACTCTCAGATCAGAACATGTTTTATGCTTTTTTCATAGAGGCCTTAATATAGTTTGTTTATTTGAATAAGATTTATTTTGAAATGTTTAATTTATAGATTTTTATTACCTCTGTTAATATTATCTGTCTTAATGTGTGCTAAGCAGTTTAGCATGGGTTAGTGTGGAGGGTTAGCATGTTTCAGATCATTATCAGTCAGATGTAAATTATTAGCACAAAATAAATAAATTAGCCAATTTAAAAATGCATATATATTATGTGTTATTTAATTTTTGAAGCAACAGTGTTGTTTTTTTTTTTTGGTAAAATTCTGTAAATAAAATAAGTTTTTATTGCTCTAAGCTGTTATTCAGAGCTGAACAACTGAATTTCTTGCTACTTTAAGAATGATAAATTAAAAATTTTCTTTTGGTTTTCTGTTTTTTAGCAGGCAATGTTGCTCAAAAATGAAAGGGGTGCCCAATCCTGGTTCTGAAGAGCCAGTATCCAGCATGTTTTAGTGGTCTCTCTGCTCCAACACACTTGATTCAATGGTGGAATCACCTGTGCAGCAGCTCACCAGGCTCTGCAGAAGCCTGTTAATCACCTGCTCCAGGACCAGGATGTTTAATTGTTGCTTAATGCAGTTTTAAGACGGGTCAGTTGCATCAAAATAAAAGTAAACTCAAACATTTTATCTCATCTAAATTGGTTTGTTCTGCTATATTGGGTAAAAGCCTGGTTATTATAGAGATGTGTCATTTAAGAGTATCAAAATCTGACAAATTTGTCCAAAATAAGTTGCGTTTTTCTCTTTTTTTGCCATTTTTCTTTGCTAAGGGTTCAGAGCCTTAACTAAAACCGTTTTAATGCAAGAAATGTTGCTGTGAGTTAATAAAAACCATCATGACTGGAAGTAAACATCCTCCATGAGCCACTGCTTCCTCTCAGAGTTTCATCAGAGCTTCAAGAAAACCTTCAAACGTCCTGAGTGGAGCTGCTGTTGTAATCAGTGGTGGAGGAAATATTTACACACAAGAAGTCTAGTAAACAAATATGAAAACAAGCAAAAAACGTATTTTTTTAAAAATAATTTGCATTTATGAGTTTACAAGAATCTTCTTTCAATCGTGTAGGTTGATTTGGACAAAACTTTCTTTGTTGTGAAAATCATTAAGAAATATTAACGTCGAGAGTTTTTTAATTTGCACAAATTTCAAATATGGTTTTGATTATTCTCACATCTTTAGTGTTTTTTCTTTAATAACTGATAATGCAAACTGTCCATCAGCAACAAACTCTCATGTTTGAGAAGCATTTGGCCTAAAATGAACTTTTAGTCATTTAAAAATAAAAAAAATACCTCAGATGTCAGATGAATGTTGGGAAAAAAGAATTTCCTTTGAATTGAGCTGAAATTTATGGAAGCCCATTCCCGCCACTCTGATTAAAAAAAATATCTCATAATTATGACTTAGTATCTCATAATTATCACATAGTAGTTCATAATTATGACTTAGTATCTCGTAATTATGACTTAGTAGCTCATAATTATGACTTAGTAGCTCATAATTATGACTTAGTAGCTCATAATTATGACTTAGCTATCTCATATTATGACTTAGTAGCTCATAATTATGACTTAGCTATCTCATATTATGACCTAGTATCTCGTAATTATGACTTAGTAGCTCATAATTATGACTTAGCTATCTAATATTATGACTTAGTAGCTCATAATTATGACTTAGTATCTCATAATTATGACCTAGTAACTCAATTCAATTCAATTCAATTCAATTCAGTTTATTTATATAGCGCCAGATCACGACAAGAGTCGTCTCAAGGCACTTCACAAAGTAAACATTCCAATACAGTTCAGTTCATAAGCCAATCAGTAAAAAAGTTTCCTATATAAGGGACCCAGCAGATTGCATCAAGACACTGACTAGTGTCATTGTGTTGGTACAATCCTCATACTAAGCAAGCATTTAGCGACAGTGGGAAGGAAAACTCCCTTTTAACAGGAAGAAACCTCCAGAGGATCCTGGCTCAGTATGAGCAGCCATCCGCTACGGCTCACTGGGGGTTGAGAAGACAGAGCAGGCACAGGCACACCCCGCACCCACACACACACACACACACACACACACACACACACACCACATATATCAAGTAGTGTTTCTATGGCTACACTGTGATTTCTTAGTAGAAGTTCTATTTAGTAAGAGTAAGAGAAACTTTATTGTCTTTATCTGAGTGAATCTATAATTAATTCAATAGGTGAACTAATAGTAGCACATTCTATGTTAAAGAAAGTAAGATGTAATATCAGGAAAGGGAGAATGTTAGGTGGTTGGCAGCAGTGTGCCAGCCGATGGCCCCCTCCATGAGGCCACCACAGCTCAGCAGAACGCCAGTGTAGTTTCTTCTGGGGAGAAAAACACTTAGAGAGAAAATAAAGTTAACAGCTGGAATAACAGGAAATAATGCAGTTAGAGAGTGGTGGTAGAAGAGAGTAGCAGAGTGTGGAAAGTGGTCAGTATGTCCTCCAGCAGTCTAAGCCTATAGCAGCATAACTACAGAGATAACTCAGGATAACCTAGCCTTTTAGATGGAGGCATGTGGGAGGCAGGGCCAGGGAGAAGTCTTTAACGACAGTAGTCCCCTCTGTACACTCCACCTCCCTCTGCTCCCCACTCGTCTAAACCTGG
>SSNS01000016.1:24402-55934 GCA_006937985.1 Aphyosemion australe | reverse complement strand
CACACACACACACACACACACACACACACACACACACCACATATATCAAGTAGTGTTTCTATGGCTACACTGTGATTTCTTAGTAGAAGTTCTATTTAGTAAGAGTAAGAGAAACTTTATTGTCTTTATCTGAGTGAATCTATAATTAATTCAATAGGTGAACTAATAGTAGCACATTCTATGTTAAAGAAAGTAAGATGTAATATCAGGAAAGGGAGAATGTTAGGTGGTTGGCAGCAGTGTGCCAGCCGATGGCCCCCTCCATGAGGCCACCACAGCTCAGCAGAACGCCAGTGTAGTTTCTTCTGGGGAGAAAAACACTTAGAGAGAAAATAAAGTTAACAGCTGGAATAACAGGAAATAATGCAGTTAGAGAGTGGTGGTAGAAGAGAGTAGCAGAGTGTGGAAAGTGGTCAGTATGTCCTCCAGCAGTCTAAGCCTATAGCAGCATAACTACAGAGATAACTCAGGATAACCTAGCCTTTTAGATGGAGGCATGTGGGAGGCAGGGCCAGGGAGAAGTCTTTAACGACAGTAGTCCCCACTGATAACTCATAATTATGACTTAGTAACTCATAATTATGACTTAGTATCTCATAATTATGACCTACTAACTCATAATTATGACTTAGTAACTCATAATTATGACTTAGTATCTCGTAATTATGACTTAGTAACTCATAATTATGACTTAATATCTCATAATTATGACCTAGTAACTCATAATTATGACTTAGTAGCTCATAATTATGACTTAGTATCTCGTAATTATGACTTAGTAACTCATAATTATGACTTAGTATCTCATAATTATGACCTAGTAACTCATAATTATGACTTAGTAACTCATAATTATGACTTAGTATCTCATAATTATGACCTAGTAACTCATAATTATGACTTAGTAGCTCATAATTATGACTTAGCTATCTCATATTATGACTTAGTAGCTCATAATTATGACTTAGCTATCTCATATTATGACCTAGTATCTCGTAATTATGACTTAGTAGCTCATAATTATGACTTAGCTATCTAATATGACTTAGTAGCTCATAATTATGACTTAGTATCTCATAATTATGACCTAGTAACTCATAATTATGACTTAGTATCTCATAATTATGACCTAGTAACTCATAATTATGACTTAGTATCTCATAATTATGACCTAGTAACTCATAATTATGACTTAGTAACTCTTAATTATGACTTAGTATCTCATAATTATGACTTAGTAACTCATAATTATGACTTGGCTATCTTACAATAATGAGATAGCTAAGTCATAATTATTTAAATAGCTAAGTCATAATTATGAGATCTTTTTATTTTTATCTGAGTGGTGGGAATGGGCTTCTATAGAAATTCAATGTATAGAGGCAGGAAAACAAGTGTCAATGAAAAATGAATCTAAGTGCAGTGTTTTAGTGAATGTAAATAAATCCCACCACTGATTATAAAATAGAAGTTTGACAAAGAGCTAAATAAAGTGTTTAGTCTCGTTTAAAGTGACACATTAAGGTGATTTTTGGGGTATTTTTAGGTCCAAATGAGGTTAATTTGGACAAACCTTTAATAACTCACCGCCTGCTTCTGTTTTCTATATAAACTGATGTTATTTATGTGATGTACGAAGACAATATGCCTTAATGAGTAATCACTCTGTATATGGTGTATACACTAACAATATGCTTACATATTCTAGTCTGTATATTGAGCCAGTTAGCCAAGGGTCATGTAGCCACACACACACACACACACACACTAATCCGTTCACAGCTCGGTAACTGTGCACGTCCAACATGCAGCGACACACTCACTAATCTAAAGTATTTATGACACAAACGCGGTTTTAACTCACAAACGGACTAAAAGGTGCAGACGTGGAGGAGCAACAGGCTCAGAAACCAAAAACTCATCACAGGGATGCAAAACTGGAAAAACCTCGTCTCAGCTCCGTAGCAACTGAACCGACGCCAAAACCGGCTCAAACGAGCAGCTGTGTGAGGAAGAAGAGCAAAAGTCTTCACTTATAATTAAAAAGGGAATATTTAAATAGAACTAAATCAAACTCAAAGAAGGATAAGAGTTTGTTGATATTTGGTTGATTTTTGCTCTTAGAGATGCTCCAAACATGAAAAGTTTCTTAATTGAACCTAAAGTCTAAAAGGTTGAACTTTCGTGTAAAAATGAAGATTTTTAACTTTTGCAGAGCATCTGAATGATCTTTCCTGTGTTTCATAATTAGATTTTAAATCAACATCTACTGAAGACTGAAGGATAAGCTGAGGAGCAGAAGGCCTCTCCTGGGTGTTTATTCTCTGCTACAGCAGGTTTATGTGGGTTCTTTTAAATTCAGATTCATTTCCTGCTACAGTTTGTCTTTGCTGAAGTGTCACTGAGTAAGGAAAAATTCAGATTTAAATAAGATGGCAGCTGTATGAGGAAGCTGTTCAAAATTCTCACCTCATTGACAGCTCAGACTCAACATGACCTAAAGTGACCTAAAAGAAAGCAGATCATGTTTTTTGGGGCTTTTTTAAAATGATCTTTTGATGGATGATCACACGTCTGTGAGATTTATTCCCTTCAACAAGGTTGGGTCGAGGCTTTGACTGATGCGTGCGTTCAGCTGGAGGTCAAGATTCAGGGAGTGATGTCAGTGTGGTCGAGCAGAAGGAGGACAAAGGAAGTGGTGCAGAAGCTTTTTTGTCTGTGAGGTGAGGAAGATGCGGGCGAGGCAGCAGGGCTGCTGGATGACGTGAGGTGATTCCTGATTCACAGCTACGAGGCGCGGCGCCTCCAGATGAAGCAGACTCGTTTTAATGACACACTCGGATGGCCGCGCTCACCTCTCAGACAGAATAACCAGACTGACACGAGTCCGTTTCAGGTTTTAACGAGCGTGAAGAAGCTGCTTGGTGCTGCAGCAGCAGCCTGCAGGTCGTCGTTAGTGAGAGGAGCAACACAGCAGCAGAGGGGCGAAGCATTAACGAAGGATGGTTTGGTGCTCAGACCTGGAAGAAGAGGTCTTTTAGTTTAGTCACGATGATGGATGGATGCAGTCAGGCTAGGAGGGAAAATAAAGGACTTATAAAAGCTTCATTTAGAGAGTAAATGTAGATATCACCCCTCGTCCACATAACTGCCAATGACAACTACAGAGATTACCACCTTCCCTTTCCTCCGCAGTTTTTTTAAATTAACATTTTGAATGTTTTGTGCAGAAAAGAATGAGATTATGACATAATTATCATCATAATAAGGAAGAGAATTAGGGCCACTGAAAAGAAAAGAAAAAAAGAGAAAATTCTGACTTTTTTCTCAGAATTCTGATTGTTTTTCTTCAGAATTCTGACTTTAATCTCAGAAATCAGATTTTTTTTTCAGAATTCTGACTTTAATCTCAGAAATCACATTTTTTTTCAGAATTCTGACTTTAATCTCAGAAATCAGATTTTTTTTCAGAATTCTGACTTTAATCTCAGAAATCTGATGTTTTTTCTCAGAATTCTGACTTTTTTCTCAGAATTCTGATTGTTTTTCCTCAGAATTCTGACTTTAATCTCAGAAATCAGATTTTTTTTTTTCAGAATTCTGACTTTAATCTCAGAATGAAAAGGTCAGAATTCTCTATCTTTTCTATTTTTTCTTTACAGTGGCCCTAATCCTCTTCCGTAGTTTTATGTGTGAGCATAATTCTGTAAAAATGGAGGACCTACACTACAAGCTTTTTGTCATAAAGAGGTTTAGAGAATGTGAGTTTAGATGGTCAATGGAAAGAAGTCCTCCTTTATTACTTTAGATGAATCTGTTCTCAGTCACCATGCTTGCTTATTCATATTAGATCTTCCTTTAAACATTTCAGATAAGTAGTTTGAGCTGCGTTTCTAGTTTAAATATTCTCTGCTCCACTTGTGAAGAGTGAAAATGAGCTCTTGAACACCAAAACAGATGTTTACTCAGAGAGGAGGCCAGAACCAGGATGGTGCAACTGGTTAAAGAAGACTAAAACTGAGTTTGAATGAGAAAATCTAACAAGAGCACCTTGTTCAAAGACAGAAGAGTAAATCAATCTTCATTCTGTCGGCAGCACGATGACTCTGTTACCTCTGAGAGAGACTATTTATATCGAGGACTGTTGGTGAAGCACTTCTCAGATGTCACAGAAAGTCCTTGTGAGGACAGAAGAGACGATGCTTCAGTCTCCTCCCACCTCTGGTCTCTGAGCCTCTAAATGGAGCGTTTTGATGATGGGATTAAAATGTTGGTTATCAATTAGGGTTTGATAAAGACGTCCTGAATTTAATTGATCTGACCCGTTTATGTCTCATCTATACTTGTGATCATCTATTGATCTAATCAGGTTGTTTAAAAAATGAACAAACCTCAGTTTGAGACTTCTTATGAAACAATGTCACGATTTAAATAGAATCTTTTTATCATAAAACACCCACTGGTCACTTTAATAGGTACACCTTCCTAGTGCAGGTCTGGACCTTTTTTGCCTTCAGAACATAGATCTACCAAGGTGTTGGAAACCTTCCTCAGAGGTTCTGGTCCATCCTGACATGACATCATCAGTTCCATTCATGATGAGAACCTCCCGTTCCACCACATCCCAAAGGTTCTGGGCTGAGATCTGGTGACTGTGGAGGTCGTTAGAGTCCAGTGAACATATGGTTGTGTTCTAGAAACCAGTTAGAAATGATCTGAGCTTTGTGACATGGTGCATGATCCTGCTGGACGTAGCATCAGAAGATGGGTCCATGTGGTCACATGGTCAGTGACAATACTCAGGTAGGCTGTGGTGACCAGGCTCAGGTGGTACTGAGGGGTCCAAAGTAGGACAAGAACATCTCACCACCACTACCATGCTGAGCTATGGTAGTGGTGGTGGTGGCAGGATGGATCCATGTTTTCATGTTGGTGACACCAAATTCTGACTGACAGCTGAAATCCAGCCTCATCAGAGGTTTTTCCAGTCTCTTCTGGTCCAGTTCTGGTGATCCTAGCCTCAGTTTCCTGTTCTAAGCTGACAGGTGAGACACCTGGTGTGGTCTTCTGCTGCTGGAGTCCATCTAGAGCAGCTGGTGTGCTTCTAAAGAGCTCGGTAGGAACCAGTGCTTATTTGAGCTGCTGTCTTTGTATCGTCTGACCAGTCTCTATAAACCCTAGAAATGGTTGTTAGTTAGATTCCCAGCAGTTTCTACCCAGACTGGTAACAACAACCACATCATGTTCAAAGTGGCTCCGATCATATTTATTCCTGATTCTGATGCTCAGTTGGACCTTCATCAGGTCGTCTAGATGACTAAAAGCTGCCATCTGATTGGCTGATCAGAGACTTGCATCAACAAGCAAATAAAAAGGTGAATCTAATAAAGTGGCCAGCAAGTGTATGTTTGCATTATGGTGAATTTGCACTTTTTAAGTTAGCTAGAACATAAAATTATAACATGTTTGTCAGTTTGAGATTAAAAAAAATCATGACACAAATGAAGAGATCTAAGAAAATAATGTTTTACAGATATGATATATGAGTCTAGTTTAATGAACTTTAAGTTTCCAGACTTAAATAGTTTAGATTTAAAGTTTTTCTGACTCAAATATCTGATAAAAATGTTCATTCAGTAATTAGAGCAGCTGCAGATTAGTTGCGGTTTCTGCAGCTGCTGCTGTAGATTAAATTTTAAACCACTTTCACTGAGGTCAGAGGTGAACCAAAGCACAGCTGCTCTGGATTCAGCGTGATGCTCAAGGACACTTCAGCAGGGGGTGGCTTTCTGGCCCTGAATTTGGTTTCATTAATCACGACCCATCCTGCTGCGTCAGAGAAATCCATTTCAGGTCGCGCGACAACAAGGAAACAAAGCGTTTACAGCTGGGTTCACACAAGGCGGTTCTGGACGCGTCCCTTTACGTACCGGAGCGCAGCGGTAGCATTTTCCTCAGAGACTCCATGATGAATGTACAGACAGATGTGATGCAGCAGGTGGAGCATCACAGCGTGGTCACACACACCATCACAGTACATCTGTCACATGATACAGTCGCCATGGAAACACGAGTGTACACATTTAAAGTCTTGTGTTTTGTCTTGTCCATGAAGAGCTTACGTAAATATAAATGAATTGAGATGAGAAGTTTCATCATGGGGTGTTTTTTAATTTTTTACACATTCAGACATTATTTCAAAGAGTAAAAACATTTTAATTTTCTTTTAGTTTCCAACATTCATCCTAAAAATCCTTCAGGCTCAGTGGCTAGTTTTTCAGCCTTCAAAATAAAAGCATCAGCACAACGACAGATAGGTTTAACAAAGTATAAAAATATTTAATATCATATAAATGAAGTCTCTACAAACTGTATAACATATTAGTTAGCTTTTTAAGATAATCATGTGTCTGTTTAACAGAATTTGTTTTGTTTTTGCAGTCATTACAAAAAATATTTAGGCAAAAATATGGCACAAAACTTTAAATTCAAATAATATATCAGATGATAAAATGTCTACTATTTTATTTTAAGTACAATGGTAAAGATTTTCACTCCAGAAATCTATTTATATATTTATCATATTGGAATTTTCTGTTAATAACTAGAAATAAGATTTTTAAACAGTTTCAGAGCTAACTGTATAATTATTAGGGGTGGGACTCAATTAAAAAAATTAATCTAATTAATCAGAGGCTTTGTAATTAATTAATCTTGATTAATCGCATTTTAATCGTTCAAGAAAATTTGCCCGAAAGCAATTTTTTAAATTAAAAATAATGAGGCAGAGAATCAAACAATAGACTAAAGAACTTTTAATTTCTTTACAATTGTCTTTAAATTGTATTTTAATTCAAAACAGGAGAAAAAAATAAATATATCACTGGCAAAAATTTGTTTGCATTTTTTTAACGCGTTATTTTTTCAAATTAATTAATCGTAATTAACGCGTTAAATTCCCACCCCTACTAATTATATTTTAGATTTTTGTCTTTTGTTTTAAAGAGACCAACATTATTTTTATTTTATTTAACAGTAAAGGTCAGAGGGTTATATATCCAGAATGTTCTTATTTTATTCACTTACCAAATAAATTCATATTTATTAAATCACAACGGAGAAAAAACTCATTATAGCTGCACACTGATCATTTATGCTGTTCATTTTCTATTTTTGTGGAAATTCATCAAAGTTTAATTATGTTTCTTTAACAAACTGAGGCGTAAAACTCTTTTTTTCTGATTCTTACAAGAATCCACTCAATATTTTAAGATATTTCATCTTAAAAGTTGTTTTTCTAAGCAGCATTATTGGTTAAATTACAGCTGTTATACAGGAACAGTCTGAATAAATGCTGGTCAGCCGGTTTGCTGTAATAAAAAGCACAGTGAGTTGTTTAAAGGCTAATTTTACTGTTAAACTGTTTCAAAACTATAATTCTTGAAAAATCCTTGTAACATGAAACGACTTTACATTATTTTTTAAATCAAAACAAGTTGATTTTATCTCCAACATTTCGGTTTTGATCCCCACTTATAAAAGATGCTGCTGTGTTGGTTTTCAGGACTGAGTCTGCATGTATCCGTGTGACGCTATGAAGGTTTGATGCCTTGTTATTGTACATATTGATAAGCTGTACCCTGTGTAACCAAGATGCTGATTTTTATGTATGATTTTGTTCATGTGATGAATAAAGTTTCTGTTTTGCTGTTTTTAATCCAGCGTGCTGTACTCTTGGGTTTCAGGTCTACCGAGTCCAGCTTTCAGCAGGTTAGTGGCAGAAAACGTCCAATCCGACCGTTTTGTAAAGAGGAATGCAGAAAAATGCACAAATATCTGGACTTTATGAAAGAGGACCTAGAATGTAAACCAACATTTTCCTTGTTGTTGAATAAGACAGCTTGGGTGGTCAACAGTAGCATGCCAACAAGTCAAAGCCGTGTGTGACCTACTTTTTATGTAAATTAGAAAGCTGAAAAACTTCTGCTCTGAGAAAACCTTCCTTAACGCGTCACTAGGGGGAGCCACGCCTCCTCAAACCTGCATGTCTCCAGTGTCTGAGGCCTTCTGGGGAAACCAACCAATCAGCAAGCAGCTCATCATCATATTCATGTCCTGGCTGAGTGGGAGGGGCTAACAGCTCTTCACAGCAAGGCTGGTTTAGGGGGTTTAGAATGGCCTGTATCAGGGCTCCTGGGACAGATGAAAGCCTAAAGAACATTTCTGATGCTTTTTAGAGGCTCAAAGCTGTTTTAGATTGTTGATTAGCTGCATTCTAGGACCTCAAAACGACATCAAAAAAAAACTAGTGTGAGGCGGAAATCCTCAGAAATCTGTGATGAGATGGGAAATCAAACAACTGCGATCATGTGTTTGGGCATCATCATTAAAATTATCACTGTGGAGCAATTTGCTTTAATTGGAATTTGTTTAAATTACAGTTTGAACCATCTTTTTAAGGTCAAAGGTCAGACATTTAGAGCTGAATTCTTGTTTCCTTCAGTTACAGCGAGTGGTTCAGGTGCTGAAGCAGCAAAGGACCATCACACTGCCACCTGCATGTCTGACTGTTAATGTTTTACTCCAGATGAACGTGACCGTCCAGAAAGTTCTCTGTCTTTTGTTTGCTTCTGTTATTCAGCATTTATTTTCTGTTGATTTGTTATCGATGTGCTCAGAGGTGAGTCACAACTCCTCAGTCAGGATGACTCACGACTCGTGACTCATGTTTCTGCAAGATTAAATGAATCCTTGCTTCCCTTTTTGTTCCAACGCCGGTACGTTAGGAGCCAGGGGAGATTATTCTCTAGCTCTAAATCAATGATGACAGCACTTTGAGTCTGTTTTTTATAATTTAAAATTTCTTATTGCGCTTGTGATTTGTATTTTGAAAGGCCCTATAATAAAAAAAAACATTCTTTTTTAGTTTAACTCAACATCTTAACTTCCCATTCAGACCATTTTTGACTGCAGGTCATTTTTATCTCTCCTCTAGCTGGAAGACGTGAAGCGGAAGAGTTTATATGTTTAAACCCTCTGGACAGAAAGCTGCTACCGTGTGATGTAAAGAAAAGAAAATGCTAGAACAGCAACATGACAGAGTTCAAAGTTATTTTATTTGAATATTTGGCAGGAAATAATCATAAAGCATTATTGTTCTGTCAGCATGTTAGCTGGTGTCATTTAAGTTTGAGCCGTTTATCCGTCAAAAGGAACATTTAGGTTTGTTTGCTATTCAGAATAATGAAGGTCACAAGAAACAGAGTCTAAGATGAACGTGTTTACTGTAATAATCTGATTATTTTTATTATAGTTCAAAATTAAAGTTTCATCACTAACAGGTTCTTCTGTGAGTCGAATCGAGGTTTTAATGTTGTGAACAGAGAAATCAGAAGAACCCTCCTCCTCTTCAGAGCAGATTGAACTGGTCTCTAAACTGGATCCAGAATTAGCAGGAAGTAGAAAAGCAGGAAACGCAGGTGGGCACTACATGAACATGTCATCGTAGCCAGGTGGGGGCATGTGGTCTGGATCTGGCCTAAAAACGAGACACAGAGTTAAAAACAGGCAGAAAGCAGCCATTACTGTCCTGTTTTCTCTTGTTTTTATCAGAACTGATCAAGTCCAGAAACAAGTTTATCTCAAGCATCTGTTTTCTGGGGCGAACCCAGAGGTCAACCCAAGGTTAACGACTGATGAGTATCGTTTGTGCCTCACCCTGGTCTGTGACGTCCGATGGGTCCAAACGGGTCGAAGCGAGCTCCCGGGGGGACGGCTCCAGGAGGCAGGATGTCTGGTATGCCGCTAGACGGGTCAAAGCCGGAGCGAGGATACCCCGACCTCAACGGGTCAACTATCATCCCGCCGCCACCGCGAGATCTGGGGGGGGGGGGGGGGGGGGGGGGGGGGGGGGGGTGTTAAGAAATTAATTTTGTTTCCTTGTTATTAATGAGCTCAAACTTCAGAAATACAACAACTGACGGATGTTAAAAGATGGTTTAGGAGCAAACTAGCACAGTTTAATGTTCAGAGTAGATTCTGATTATACTGGGCATAAACTCCAACAACAGGTCTTTTATTTTGAAAATTAGTAATCCTTCAAGAGCAGAGATTAGGAAGTTTTATATTAAAGGTGAATAAATGAACAAAAAGTGGATGAAAAAGAGAAAAAGCACATGAAGATACTAGAAACCAACGTAATTCTAGAAGGTGAGTAAAGAAATAATTTATGAATGCTGTAAAAAAAAACACACAATTAATTTAAATATACAGTTTGAATTAGTAAAGTGCCCAGATCCATCCATGCATCTGTCTTTTTCCGCTTATCTGAGGTCGAGTCGCCAGGGTGTCGGGTCCAGGTGGGAAGCCCATGCATCCCTCTGCCCAGTTCCCAAAGCATTCCCAGACATGATAAATACCATACCTACAGGAAGTTCTGGGTCTTTCCAGAGACATGCCTGGAAAACCGCCGGAGGGAGGTCACCGATGAAGAGGAGCAGCGGCTCCACTCCGAGCCCCCAGTCATGCTTAGATTATTTCTGAGTCTTGCTAATAATTTCTTTTTGGACTAAAATAAAGGATTGAGGGATGAGACGACTCACCCAAAAGGATCCAGATCTGCTCCTCCAACTGCAAACGGAGGATCCAAAGGATTGGGCCTGAAAAGAAACAAAAGCACAAACACAAGTCTGGTTTCTTCATCCTGAAAAATAAAATCACTAAAATACAATTTAAAACCTAACATACTGAAATATCTTTTATGGTTTGCAAATGTTTCTTAAACACCTTTTGTTGCTTTTCTTGTAATAAACATAATTTATTTTAAAGCTGTTGATTAAATGTAATATTTGATCTTTCAATATCAAATGTTTTAGCACTTATTCAATAGGTAGCCTTAGCTTTGCTGTTTTCTAACAGGAACACTGCAGTAAAACAGCATCAGAGTTACAGCCGGCTGGGATTTCCACAGCAGACTCCAGGGAGGTCAGGATGTGACGAGAGGGTTTTAAGCATCTTTGGAACAAACAGAGACTTTCTGCAGAAATTTGAGACAACGTATCATCAGATCTGATCCTGAGACATGAAATGATGTATTTTATAGCATCGTGTTTGACTGATGGCAAATTCAAACCTTATATTTATATGTTCTATATAATCTATCCAACCTTCATCTCTTCTGTTCCTATCTCCTCCTCGGCTCCCTCCACACACTCGTCTTTCTAACATCTTCCTCAGCAGTGACTCTACACATTATCATCTCCTCCGTTTTCTCCAGACTTATTTTCTTATCATTTTCTCCTCATTTTGGCCTCATCTCTTCCCTCTCCTCATATTTTTTTCTAGTCATCATCAAGTCCTTGTCCTTCCTTATCCGTCTTGACACTCCAGCTCTCGAGAGGCAGGGAGGCGACAGCATGAGGTCAATAAAGTGCTGACATCACCTCGCTTCTCATCCGACCGGGTCGGAGGACGAAGAGGAGTGAGTCACTGTTCTGTCGGTCTGTTTTGTATAATTTGGGCAATTGTAGCTTTCAGGTCGTGGTTAATATGTAGGAGCAGTTTCTGAACGTATTTGAGAAGAATCCTGTCAGCTGTGTGATTACTAACCAGTGAGGCTGTGTTCCCTGGTGAGGGTGTCTGCCGGGCATACGGAGAGGGTCGCTGCCTTCTTCCCTTCTTCTTTGTGCGTCCTCTTCTTCATCTCTTCTACTCTTCCTCTCCGTTTTCTGTTCCGTCTCCCTCTTCTGGGGGGGCAGCAGCTGAGCCGTCACCATCTGAGACAAATTCTCCACGTCTTTGAACACGCTGCAAAAAAAAACAGAAAGTTAAACTCTTTACAGATGATACTTTGTTTTTCTCACATTCTGATCTCTCTACATTAAAGGAACACTTGGCAGTTTTGGCTTGCGTTTAGCACCCCCTAGTGTTCGTTAACGAAAGCAAAAGGTAAGCTTATCTCCTGGCTGTGCGTTGGTCTTTTTAACACCTTAATCTAACAGCTGAAACGTCTCCTCAGCCTTCATTAGTGTCTACAGGAGCGGTTCATCACTAAATCAAACACATCAGCTGTGTTCATGATCTAAAACATGCAGGAAACATGCTGGAAGCAGACTGCAGCACCAGGCATGTCAGCTCCACTTTACTAAGTCCAACAGGGACCGGACCGCCACTCTGAAGTTGCAAGTGTGGTATTCTGGCCACAGAGGGCGGTGGGAGTCTGAGTGACATCATTAACCCTGTAAAGGGTCATTTTAGCACAAACTGGCTCAAGAACATGATTTAAACACATGAAAAAGTAGCATAGGTATGGCTTTAATAAATCTGAATGGTTCAAATTAAATAAGTTAGTTCTCAATGTGAATAAATGCAAGTCTACAAAATAAAAGATCAAAATAACACAATAACTCATGTCTCACTGACACCTTGTCCTATAAAATCAAAAATAAAAATAATAATTTGCTAAAAAATTAAAATCAGTTGGTATAATATATTGTTTGGAAAGAATTCCTGTTTTCCTACATCCGTGTAATGGAATCACAGGTTTTTTTTTCTGCCGAGTCCTACCAGATCACACACTAACCTGTCAAACGTGTGCAGCTGATCGGCATTCACATGATCGCTGGTGTTTACTGTCAAGTCTGACACCTGCTGCGTGCTGACGTTCTTTAAAACAGAAGAATAACATCATTTACTTACAGCTTTGTTCAAGTCTTAACAGAAAACTGACAATTTTTAAAAGGATCTGCAGGTTTCATGTAAATTCTACAAACTCAAAGTTAATTGAACAAGTGCAAACTTCCACCATGACAAGTAGAACTTAATCTAATCTCATGGTCTCACTAATGTAATGTGGCAAACTGGTGGTTTTCACACAAGCTGCATGCAGACTGGTTTCCCCTCTTTTCTGGGTTTACCATCAGGTTGAATATTAGTGCAGAGTCCACAGCGATGGCCTTCAGTAGCATCCGTGTGTCTGTGCCATTGGCTTTATATCGCAGACTGTACAGCTCCTTGTTGCTGTTCCAGTCAGCAGGTAGGAGCTCAGACTTCCTATCACTGCTGCGAGGCTGCAGAGGAGGATGAGAGAAAAACACAAGAACAGAAAAATAAGGGTTCATGAACAAAGAAAGAGTAGCCTTATTACAGTATTAGTGATAAAACCATCTGATGTGCTTTATTATTGTGACTAGCCCCATAGAGTTAGTTTAGCCTGCTAAAGATGACTTGACAGGTTTTTGTTTTGACAGTTCATTACTTTAAATCAACTTAAGGCTGGGTTTAAATTAAACAACTAGATGTAAAATAGCTAAAACACGTCTGCTAGACCTTTTAATCGAGCCAAGTTAGCTAAATGCAGAAAGGTATGCTCTTTTAGGAAGCTAAAGCTAATCTAACAGGAGCAGGTTAGCGTGTGCAGAATTCCCCTGGAAAATCGATTGTTTAAAGTCTCCTTTAATAAAATAAACCAAACACATCAGAAACGGTATAATTAATGTCATTATTCTGAACAGTGTCCTTTTGTTGATCTATCGGCAGATTTTTGTTTTATTAAAACCTTGTATTTTTTCAGTAACACGTAATTTCATAGCTGATTATGGGTCAGTTAGCGAAGCATCCTCATAGTGACCCACTTGCTACAACACTAACAAACCAGGTCAACAGCTTTATGTGGGTGAATGTTTGTCCACTTTCTGCATCCGTTTAGTTTCACATAAGGTCTAACCCTTACCCAAACGATTTCACTCACCTCGTCTCCAGACCCGATACACCTGTATCCATTCTTTATCATTTCCCAGTGAACGAAGCACACAACGGCGTCCTGCGGGCAGCTGATGCTACCTGCGACACAGGTGTACAACACCTCCAAGCCTGCCATGTTTGTTCAATGTACCGACATCAACACAGCAGCAAAAAGACGAAAAGAAAACGAAAGTCTTCACATTTGCAACCTAGCAACTGCTACCACTTCCTGTCTGGGGATTTCAATGTAAAAGCACCGCAAATGGATCGTTTTTTTAAAATTGGGAAAATAAAAGAAATGGAAATAATTGAATTCAAGAAATGAATTAATCAAAACTACATAGAGCAATTATAAACCACCTGTAAATATTTATACTGAGTTTTGTTTTACACAAGTTCCAAATGAAACCAAAAAGAAAACGTGCAAAAAATTCTAAGTGATAAATAACACAAAAATTATCACCTGAATTTTACAAGATTTTAATGTCTTTTCAGGTGAAATAGAAGACGACTGATATTTATGTAAACAATTTAAACATATTTATTTATGTATTCATTTATTTATTCATTCATTTTATTTTATTTTATTTTTTATCGCTACCAAAGACTGTATATATATATATATATATATATATATATATATATATATATATATATATATATATATATATATATATATATATATATATATATATATATATATATATATATATATATATATATATATATAAGAGATCGCTACTTGTCTTTTTAGACAACAGACTTCATTTCCCATCATGCCTTTTACCGGCAGGGTGGAAAGCGCTTCCTTGTGAAGATGGCGGCTCCCTTGACTCTACTTTTGGTTGTAGCCGTTACAATCCGCGCGGCTCTTTACAGGTCCTCTTTAGCGGAGGTGATCGCGGAGCGGGTGGAGGTGGTGTCTCCCATCACCGCCTGGAAACGAGGTAAGCGCGGGCACGGCGGTGGTCCGGAGCTCGGTTGTTCGGTTAAAACTCCGGTTCCTTCCTGCTTCTCCGTCTGAACGGTGCTGCCAAGTCAAACCAGTTCCCATACAAAAGACCGGGAGGCTTGCAAAAATAAATCCAGCTCCAGAAACTTGAATGTTTTTGTTTTATAAAGCCAGAACGAGTGCTGGTTTCTTATAAAATGCTTAATGTGTATTGATGCTACCTGTCATGCTGCAGTAAAGTAAAAGCAGATCATAACAAGGTGAATGATGATATTAGCTGTAAGATAGAGGATTAAACATATTTTGCTTGTTTGTTGCAGTTATTGAGGGTTTGGCCCTGCTCGATCTTGGAGTTTCACCATATTCTGGTGATGTGTTCCATGAGGTAGGAGATCTGCACATTAGACATCTGTCATGTTTTAATCTGACATTAAATATGAATGAATGAATGAATGAATGTCGTTTGGAAACATCCAAAAATGCTGGTATGAAGAAAATCCGTTAGGAATGTGTGCTTCTTTTTCAGTTATTAATTAAATCGTGACAGTGAAATTATTTGTGTCTGCATTAGGGGCGGGCGATGAGGATTTTAAAATCCTGAAGGATTTAAATGTGTTGCCAATCTGCCAAAGCAGAGATAGTAGAACTGTCACAAACTATCAGAATGATCGAGAACTGTTTCCATCCAGACCGGTTTAGATGCAACACACTCTGAGCCTGATCATTAAGTAGACAGGCGCTGGAAGGCGTAACAGCCTTGCCGCCATATTGGGTGGGTTCCTCCCTCTCCAAACTCAACTGTAGTCAATGCTGGGTGGGCAGCCTACTGTTGCAACAACCGATGCACTATTGAAAACAGATCACGTGGGACTTTTCTAGCCTACCTGCTGTTGGGATTTTATATTTCAATTTTATTATTAGTATGTCTATGAGTAGGAGACCCATGGACCGGAAATAGATGGGCGTGGCATAGGCACCCCCAGAAAAACAAGATGTTTTTTCTTGATGATTTTCAGTGTTTGTCTTTTAGCATAACCTGAAAATGAGTTGGTGATTTACATCATGGTGAGGTTAGGGTTAGGGTTATGTTAGCATAAGGTAGATAATTATATGTTGCAGCATTTGTTTTTCTTTTAGGGCTGCTTTAACGTAGAGAGTCGGTGTTGTTTAATTTTTCAGTGAAAATCTACTTTTAAAATTTTACTTATGAAGAAAATAATGATTTGATATTTTTGCCACACCCCTCAACCCAAGTCTACCCATAACCTTTTTGTTTTCTCTCCAGACGCCTCTCATCATCTATCTCTTCCACTTTCTGGTGGATTATGCAGAAATCACATTCATGGTGAGAGAGCTATCTCAGCTTGAAACCGCGTTTTCAGCTGGAATAAAAACAATAAAAGTTTTCTTTGTTTTGTTTTAGTTGGCAGACGTGATCACTGCTATTGCTCTCTACTTGGCAGTGAAGGAATACAACAAACAAGTGGTAAGAAAATGAGAAATGTTTAAGGAAAAATAAAACATTTAATATATTAGCACAAAACGTAGTTTATTTAAACCTACGGCTCTGTTTGCCACTCACAATTTAAGGTATTTTATGAATCAGTCATGCATTTATGTAATTATATATAGATAAGTTACAATTTTTTTCATGCATGCACACATTTGTCCTTGTAGAAAGGGCGATGAGACATTTGACCTGCCTTCTCTGATGTTTTTCAGTCCAGAAAACAGAAGTTTGCCCTGGAGGCAGACCGATACCCTCAAGACTGTTTGGAGCTCATCAGAAGCCCCAAAGAAATGTTGTACATCCCTCTGAAAGTAGCCATGTTGTAAGTACTTCCACTCCCATTAGAGGGCGCTAAAACCATGCAGTGACTACATAAGAGATAGAGAGGTGGTTTTTACATGCACGAGTTGCAGGTTTACATATTTTGTATTTTTAGTAAAATTCTTGAGTGTGAATGAAACAAAAGAGATGGTTTCAGGAAAAGCAGGAATATGCTGAACAATTTTTCCATCATGGGGGAAAAAGTGGAGGTGGAAGAATGTAAATACCTCAGTGTTCCCCTGGACAGCAGACTGGATACAACAGTGAAGCTGTTTAATAGAAGGGAGCAGACCTGACTTATTAAAGTAACACTAAATAACTTTTTAAACTTTAAGCTAGAGCTTTAACATTGATCTCAGTGATTGTTGGGTTAGAAACTTGACCGGTTTCATATCTGACACCACTCTGCTGGACAGATGCAGTTTTGTGGAGCGGGTAGGTGTTCTAGGGGGTGCTCTTATACCTGCATTATGGCTGTTAGCATTACTCTCTTACATTTACTTCCAGGCTCTGCCTTGATGCTAACAGAAAAGCAAACTTCTATTTCTTGTTCTTGTGCTTTTTATTGACGATCAGCAAATTGAAAATGCTAACTGCACAGAAAGTAGCTAACAGCCATAATGCATGTATGAGAGCGCCCCCTAGAACACCTACCCGCTCCACAAAACTGTTAAGTGCAGTATCTGGTCAGCAGAGGGCTGCAGAGTGGTGTCAAATATGAAACTGGTCAAGTTTCTAACCCAACAATCACTGAGATCAACGTTAAAGCTAAATGTTCCAGATCTTCCATAAGTCTGTCGTGGAGACGATCTGATCTGCAGGCATCTGCTGAGGTAGCAGCATCAGAGCCACTGATTGTGAGGAAGGCTGGTTCTGCTCTGCTCTGAGGGATTCTTTATAAAAATGAAGAACATGATGGACAACCCTGATCTTCCTCTTCACAAGATGTATTTCTGCTACAGTGTCTTCAGTCAGAAGCTTCTTCAGATCCAGAAGATCCTTCCTGCCCACAGCAAGAAGCATCAAGAATAGTTTGAAGAAGCCTAAATAATAAGAGTTGCATCTAATTTCCCTTTATGTTCTCTCAGTTACCTGTTGAACCCGTTCACCATCCTGTCCTGCGTCGCCAAGTCGACCTGCGGCCTGAACAATGCGGTCATCTCCCTCTTCATCCTCACCACGGTTAAAGGTCGGCCTCAGATTATCATCCCACATCGTTTTAAGATTTCTTTGCTTCTTTCTAAAACTTTTATAGTAAACTCTTGGCAACATCATTTTAATATGTATTCTATTTTTTTATTCCAAAGATGCCTCTAGAACCATTTTATCTGGGTTTTTTTAGGGTTAAGGTTTAATTTAGTTTTCTTCTGTGTTTTAGGAAATGTCCTGCTGAGTGCCGTCTTCCTGTGCTTGGCCACTTACCAGTCCATCTACCCTCTCACACTGTGCGCTCCAGCGATGCTCTATCTAATGCAGGTTTGTTGTGTTTTAACTAACTGAACATATATCAGATTAGTGGTTTTGATGGTTTTTTTAAATCTATTCCCTTTGATTTTAGAGCAGCATTAGAAAGATTTAGTTGGATTTATTTCTTCTCCGCCGTTGCTTTTCTCTCCTCAGCATCAGTACATCCCGGTGAATTATCGACGGGCCAGTTTCTGGTGGTTTGTCGTTCAGTATCTCTTCATGTACCTCGGCAGCCTGTTTGTCCTCATCTGCCTCTCCTTCTTCCTGCTCGGCTCGTGGGACTACCTGCCGTCTGTTTACGGCTTCATGTGAGTAGAAGCTAAGCTAACGGTGTAAAGCAGATGAAGCTGCAGCTCGTCTGCAGGCTGGAGACTTGACTGGTGGAGTTGTGGAGTTTCCACACCCGAACATCTTGAACTATTGACTAAAATCAGCCTTTTTGCAGAACCAGACTCTGATTTTTTGTTATTTGTCTCTTCAGCCTTTCGGTTCCTGACCTCACCCCGAACATCGGCCTCTTCTGGTACTTCTTCGCTGAGATGTTTGAGCACTTCCGCCTCTTTTTCCTCTGTGTTTTCCAGATCAACGTTTTCTTTTACACCATCCCTCTGTCCATCAAACTCAAGTAAGTTCTCGTCCTGACCCCCACTCCGGTCTGATCATGTGAGGTAACGCTCTTTATTCTAAATGTTTGTGTTGCAGGGACCATCCGGTGTTTCTGATGTTCATGCAGTTAGCCGTGATCTCCATCTTTAAGTCGTACCCCACGGTGGGAGACATCGCGCTCTACATGGCCCTGCTTCCTGTCTGGAGTCACCTGCACAGATGTACGTGTCATGCTGTTTGCATCCAATCCAAATCATAAAGGGTTGAATTGTAAAATTAGAGCATGAATCTGATTTTTATATATATATTTTTAAATGTCATATAGAAGTGATGTTGATCAAGTCGTGTGTTTTGCGTCTCTCTGCAGTCCTGAGGAACATCTTTCTGGTGTCCTGTGTCCTGTTGGCCTGTTCTGTTCTGTTCCCGGTTCTGTGGCACCTCTGGATCTATGCTGGCAGCGCCAACTCTAACTTCTACTACGCCATAACTCTACTGTTCAACGTGGCGCAGGTAGGACCGTGTGCAGATGCAGTTATTTTAACTTGTGGCATGAATAAATGCACATTCAAAGATTAAAAGTTATGGTGGCCTAATCAATTCAGCTGCTTCAGATGAAGATCCTGGTTTGAACTTTACTCTTTAAACTTCCATCTTTCATACAAGCTTAAAAAAATATATAATTTCAGACACATCCCTGTTTTTATTCTTGGACTAAAGAACTTAAATGACAGACAACAATATGTTCATATAAGCAACATTAAATCTAAATTATGTAATATAACTTGTGGTGTACCACAAGGGTCGGTATTGGGCCCTAAACTATTTATTATCTATATAAATGACATTGTCTCTATATCTCTATAACATAAGTTTTCTTCCTTTTGTCCCCTTTTCATTTTGGTTTTAGTGATTTAGTTTTGTATATTGATTTTAATATGAAATAAAGTTTGGAAGACAAAAAAAACTTCCCGTCCTCATATTTATTTCCTTCCAGATCCTTCTGGTGTCGGATTACTTCTACGCCTTCCTGAGGAGGGAACACCACCTCATCCATGGACTTTATCTAAAGAAGAAGGACGGCTCGGAGGCCACGCTGGTACTGAAATAAAACACAGCCTCTATTGGGAGGAAGAAACTGTTGAAGCGCTCCTTAAAGTGAAAAACTGAAACCTCAGAGCTGCACTGATCATCAGAATGAACAAAAGCACACCTGCAGAAAGTGTGTGAGATTCAGACTTGTGACTCTTACTCTGAAGGATCTCCCCTCTGGACCTTAGATCGATAAACTGGACTTTTATTTTGAAGGTTATTTCCTCCTGTTACACGTTGTGGACGAACCAACAGAGGAACAAAATGGTGGGCTTTTATTTTGAAGCCTGCCTTTTGATTGAAATTGAAAAATGTAGGAAAACGTGTGAATCTCCCACATGTTATAACTACTGATCCTGACTCTCCCTATGTTGTTGTGTTTAAACTGATTTATTTATACTAGGAACAGGGGAAAGGGAATTATTATGAAAGTTTCTTTTTGCTCCACTCTTTCATTACATAAACTCCATCTCATCAGTGTTGGGTCTCATCCCTGTTTAAAACCAGACTAAATACAGGACGCGACGCTGCCTATAAAGTGGGGGGGTGTTTATCCTCAGGCCTTTTCCACATGGACACAGATAAACGTTTACAAGCAAATTTAGGATCCAAATAATCAGAAACGGTGAAATCTTAGTTTTACGTGGAGTTAACCCGGTGCTTTCAGGTGCATCCGTCAGTGTTGTTTCCATGTGAAATGATGCCTAAAACATTTAGTCTGAGATCAGTTTAAATAGCCTAGTGCTGGTTTTAAATAATACTGCTGTGTTTGTGAATAAGGCCTCAGATTCATCTGATAGAAGCTGAATAACAGAGGAGAGCAGACAGCAGTGAATGTGTTTCATCTGAAGCACCAGAGGATGGGAGCATATGGTTATTATTATGGACCAAGTCAAATCGCCCTACAAATGTTCTATTGTGAGAAATTTCTCTCCTGTTTCTGCATGCGATCAAAAATAATTAATTAAAAATACATTTAATGGTTGAAATGAACACTTCTATATGCATGCAGGCTGAGGATGAGGGGCGTGTCAGAAGGTAGTAGTTTGGCAATGTGGCGAATTTTGCATTTTTAGTGAGAAAAACATCAGATTTCAAATATAAATGGTCAGTTTTGTTTTGCAGAAATGAAATCTACACACACACACACACACGAATTCTTGTCTTTCTGGCTTAGTGAGGACCATCCATTGACTTCCACTCATTTTTGTGACTGTATTATGCCTAACCCATAACATAACCATAACCAGTGCTGACCTATTCCTAACCCTAACCGTAACTAAAACTTAATTCACACCAAACGTCTAAAACTAACGAGTAGAGCTCTGGAAGATTGCACCAAAGTGAGGACTGGGCAAATGTCCTCACTTTGCAACTAAAGGTCCTCATTTTGATGTATAGACAAGTACACACACACACACACTCCTAACTAAAACCAACATCCAATAGAGGAAGTCATTTCCTGATTTTCTGCCCTGATTGTTTTCACAGGACAAAAACAAAAATGATCATAAATACTAATTTCTCTAACAAAAGGCAAACTGATATATTTTACACATTTAAAGCTTTTTTACACTCCCAGTTTGTCCTAAATCCAAGCAGAGATATATTATTCTAATCTAGTCAGTGTTTACTACAAACTAACTCGGTTTCATGGTACAAAGATACATTTTATATTAACACTAAACAGTTCAGAAACTAACATTTTAGCATCAGATCAAGTTTAAACTACATCAGACGTTTATTCCAGACTGAAACTGAATGGATGGAGAATCTGTTTCCATGGTGACAGACTGATAAATTGTTTTATGGAAGTGGCAAAGATGCGACGTTTTGATGGAATTAAATAAACTCTTTGTAATTAAATCTTTCAACATGATGAAAATTCTCTGAAAGTTTAGTTGCATTTTGGGTTTATACTGCACACCACCCTAAAAATGAAATGTCTCTTAACTTTTCTAACTTTTCATCTGTTTGTGCAGAAGGGTCAAACATTTTATACCAATAAAAGAAAAGAAAAGCATATTTGCTGCACTGAGATCATTCTAGAGATTTACATTTGTTATTTAGACATGTTCTTTTATTATTCTGAATAACCATATTTAATTTGGGATTTAGATTTTTCTTTAAACAGGCTGATGTTATAGCATCTTAGATCTTGGAGCTAAACAACTCACAGCTGCTCTTTTGTATTTATTTATTTGATAGGGACAAGCATGTACATTTAACCTGTAACATACTATCACATTTAGCCAAAGCTAATTTACAATGTCCGTCCCTAGACAGGTTCTGTAAAAATAAACAATTACATAAAACACATTGGTACTCTGGGAGTATGGGGTACCAGACCCCTTGATACGGGCTGTTAGGTCCCTGTACGACCAGTGTCAGAGCTTGGTCCGCATTGCCGGCAGTAAGTCGGGCTCGTTTCCGGTGAGAGTTGGACTCCGCCAAGGCTGCCCTTTGTCACCGATTCTGTTCATAACTTTTATGGACAGAATTTCTAGGTGCAGCCAAGGTGGTGAGGGGATCCGTTTTGGTGGCCTAAGGATCAGGTCTCTGCTTTTTGCAGATGATGTGGTCCTGTTGGCTTCATCAGAACGTGATCTCCGGCTTTCGCTGGAGCGGTTCACAGCCGAGTGTGAAGCAGCTGGGATGAGAATCAGCTCCTCTAAATCCGAGACCATGGTCTTGAGTCGGAAAAGGGTAGAATGCCTTCTCCAGGTCAGGGACGAGGTCCTGCCCCAAGTGGAGGAGTTTAAGTATCTCGGGGTCTTGTTCACGAGTGAGGGAAGGGTGGAGCGTGAGATCGACAGGTGGATTGGTGCTGCGTCTGCAGTGATGCGGGCGTTGTACCGGTCTGTCGTGGTGAAGAGAGAGCTGAGCCGAAAGGAGAAGCTCTCAATTTACCGGTCGATCTACGTTCCTACCCTCACCTATGGTCACGAGCTTTGGGTAGTGACCGAAAGAACGAGATCACGGATACAAGCGGCTGAAATGAGTTTTCTCTGCAGGGTGTCTGGGCTCTCCCTTAGAGATAGGGTGAGAAGCTCTGTCAGAACACAACAATGACTCATAATAGAAGCATAAAAACCTGTTTGTCACCTGACTTCCTCCTCAGACAGAAATCAGGAAACACGTACCATTCCCGAAATACAAATTTACCTCATAACATTATAACCTGCTGCTGAGCTGATCTGAACTTTTAAAGAGGACCTTTCAAGAGACAAAGACTCAAAGTGAATGTAAGTCTGCAGGACACAACTAAAGGATTTTATTCTTCTAGTTCTGAAGGCTGAAATGTTTTCTCAGTCAGAAGAGGATCTCTCTTGTTCCATCTGTTGTGGAATCTTCAACAATCCTGTCATCTTATCCTGCAGCCACAGCTTCTGTAGAGACTGTCTGCAGACATGGTGGCATGGGACACAAATACGCACATGTCCACTTTGTAAGAAGGTGTCTTTATCAGGTGATCCACCCTTTAACTTGGCTCTGAAGAACCTGTGTGAGGCGTTTCAGCGAGCTTCAATAGCATCAGAGCCTCTCTGCAGTCTGCACTCTGAGAAACTCAGGCTGTTCTGTTTGGATCATCAGGAACTTGTTTGTCTCGTCTGTCGAGATTCAAAAACCCACAACAACCACAGGTTCAGACCCATCAGTGAGGCTGTGCAGGACCACCGTCAGGAGCTCCACAACCATCTGACGCCCTTAAAGGAGAAACTGAAGATGTTTGAACAAGTTAAAGAAAGCTTTGACAAAACAGCAGAACACATTAAGGTCCAGGCTCAACGAACTCGGAGGAGGATCAAGGATCAGTTTAAGAAGCTTCACCAGTTCCTAAATGAGGAAGAGGAGATCAGGATCTTCCTTCTGAAAGATGAAGAGAAGCAGAAAAGTCAGATGATGAAGGAGAAGATTGAGGCTCTGAGTAGACAGATAGCTGTCATGTCAGACACCATCAGAGCCACAGAGGAGGAGCTGAGAGCTGCAGACGTCTCATTTTTACAGAACTACAAGACTGCAGTAAAAAGAGTCCAACAGCGCCACCTTCAGGAAGCTCCTGAGCCAGTTCCAGGAGCTCTGATAGATGAGGCCAAACATCTGGGCAACCTGAGCTTCAACATCTGGACCAAGATGAAGGAGATGGTCTCCTACTGTCCTTTAGTTCTGGATCCAAACACAGCTCATCCTGAACTAATCCTGTCTGAAGATCTGACCAGAGTGACATGTGGACTCAAACAGAAGCTTCCTGACAACCCAGAGAGGTTTGATTTTTACACTTGTGTAATAAGCTCTGAAGGTTTTGACTCAGGGATTCACAGCTGGGTTATAACGGTTAGAGAGGGTGAATACTGGGGTTTAGGTGTGATGGAAAAATCTTTCCCAAAAAAAGGAAAAACACAGGTTGGCTTCTGGGAATTATCCCAAAAGAAAGGAGAGTACATAGCAACCTCTCCACCACTTCCAAATACAATCATCCCAGTGAAAAACCTCAGACGGGTCAGAGTTCAGCTGGACTGTGACAGAGGAATGCTGTCATTCTTTGCTCTGGATTCAAACAAACTTCTTCACACATTTGAACTCTTTTCCACTGAGAAGCTGTTTCCTTACATTGATACCTGGAATAATTTACCCCTGAAGATCTCACCAGTCAGCATCTCTGCAACAGTTAACCATGCTGCTCCTTTATCTGCAGGGATTTAGTGATGATTTTGGTTTTTATTGTTTTTTACTGGAACATTAATTAACCAAGTCTGTTAGTCATTGTACAGAGGTGAAGTTTGTTTAAACTTTGAAAGAAAAATAATTTCTGGTGTGTAAAAATGCATTTAAATGGGTTTGGATGGTAATTTTATCATTCATGTTGTGAAACATCAGGAGAAACAAAAGCAGATGTTTTGTGTTTGGATGTTTGTTGCTTTTGGGAAATGAAAACCCTGATCAATGTTCTTATGGTTTTTTGTTTGTTTGTGATATAAATAAAAAGTAAAAAATACACATGTGGTGTTTTTCAATTGTGAACAAAAAAATAAAGGCAAATGTCACTAAATTCTCTGACACTGGGTTGATTTGTAATCCTTCAAGGCTGGATAAGAATCATGCAGGTATAGTCTTCCTCACTCATCCTCCCTTTTCCTGCCTAAAGCGATGAGAACCAGATGGTGCTTCGTAAATCTTCTCTTCGCTTTCTACCTTGGAATGGAGGGAGTGGTCAGGAGTTTATCTCAGCTGTGAAACCTCTCCTGTGGCAGTCACACTTCTGAGAGCTTGGGAAGGTCTTGTGACTGTCTCCTCATCTTGAGTTTGTAATTTTGAAATTAAACCTTTTTGATTGAATCAGAACTGCTTTTCTCATTGCTTTTAATACGTCTCTAAAATTTCACAGCAAAGGTCAGAAGACAAAAAGGAAAATGCTTAAACACAGAAGAGCTTTAAAACAGAAATCTGGAAAACATGGACACTACAGCTAGATGATGGGTGGAGTTGATGGAAGCTGTTAAAAAACAAAAATAGCATTTTCCTTTCCGGCTCCTGACTCTGCAAGCTTGTTGTCTCTGTTATGTCACAAACGAGTTTTTCTCATTTTAAAATGTGTTTTGCACTTGTCAGCCACCATAATAAGAGGATCAACAGCTTGTATGATGAAAAATCAAACATTTCAGACATTTCTGTGCATTTCTCTATAAAATTCATATTCCATCATGACTTTTATCTTATTAAGAAAAAAGTATCTCTATGCAACTTTATGTATAATATGTTTAGAGCTGTGCAAAGCTGCTGCAGTCCTTTTAAAATACATTTTAGTGGAAATTCAAACCACTTTAGGTCAGTCTGGTACTGAGATAAGAAGCTGTGAACATGGTACTGTTTCATGTGATTTGCTTAAATGTAGATTTGATTAATTGGCCAAGATTGACATTTTTAAAAAGTTCATTTAAAGGAATGATTTGTTTTAGATTTTATTCTGAATATCTGAAAATATGCTGAAATCAAATTTGATGAATAAATGCAGCTGTCAGATAGTAAAACCAGAGGTTTTTCAATGAAATTATTTATCAGACCAGCCTGAGATGATGGTTTACATCATAAACATCCCAACATGCTAACATTTAAATACAACACTTTTTAAAATATTTTAAAATTTTATTTATTAGATTAGGAGAATTTATAATCACCAACCAGTAAAGAAAAACTGTCTCTGCTGGTTCTTTGTGAACGCTGGTGACTGTTTAAGATTTATGGTTCTGGTGGGCGGAGTCAGGGTGATGCTTCAGTTTTTCTGGTCTGACAGGTGATGATGGTAGTCACCTGACTTCTTCCTCCCTTGGTTTCCATCCTTTGTTTTTTAGTTTGTCTTAATTTTTACTTTCATTTAAAATAATGCCAAATTTAGTTCAAACTCTTCTTTTCAAACCTGTTTTTCCCAGTTTTTGGTTGGATCACATCAGTTTAAGGAGAATTTCAGCCTAGATGAGTAACAAAGGAGACAGAAAGGTGTGTTACATGTTCTTCCTCATTCCTTCCTTGAGTTTTAAATTAGAAGCAGGTACGACAAACATCAGCTGTTAAACACGGTTTGGTTTCTCTTTTGAAAAAGTTGTGGTTCAACTTGAGATGAGAACAGAGAACACGGGCATGCAGGGGTACCGACAGCTTCTAATGCTGCTGAGTCCATGTTCTGAACAGGTCCATTTGAGAAACTGCTGCTTAAAGTGAAAAATACTTTTTAGATTTTACATTAAAGAAATCACAACTGTTGAATTCTGTAAACACTTTTATCTCTGGATTGTAAAAACATTAAAGATAAATAAGAAAAACAATCACAATGACTAAAGCATCCCTCTGAGACCTTCAATGGTCCCCTCTCTTCTTTGGATTTCTAATCCGTTTGGGGAAAACAAGTGTTTAACCTGTTATTCAAAATTCCTAAGATGGCTTTTATGATTTTTTTTAGTTGTTTGACTTTTTCTCAGTTATGGTTTATATATTTAACATTAATCGTTTTACATTGAGACACAAGAATCGTCTCCAGAAGTCGTCACAGCTTGTTTGTGTGCTGGAAGAATTCATTAAAATGTCACTTCAAGATCCTGGTTCTGGTTTTTAGGGCCTTACATGGACAAGCACCATCATACATTGGTGATCTTCTCAGTGCCTACACCCCCAGCAGGTCCCTGAGGTCCAGTGATCAAAGCCTACTGGTTGTGCAGCACCAGGCTAAAGACCAAAGGTGACAGATCATTAGCTGCTGTGGCCCCCAGACTCTGGAACTCTCTCCCCCTGAGCCTGAGATCAGTGGACTCAGTGGTCTCCTTTAGAAACTCACCTGTTCAGGTGGCTTTGGTGGGACCTGCTGCTGGTTCTTCATCACTACCTTCTCTTCATGCTTCATGCTGCTTCTGTCAGTTCTGACTTTCTTGGGATCCCATCATTATCTTTCCTTTTTTCTTCTTTCACATTTTTTTAATCTAGGGTTGAATTTTTCCTTTTTCCTCATTTTTTATTATGATTTTTTAATGAATTTTTTATTTATGTTTTTTGTTCTTGTGAAGCGTCTCACAATTTCTATCTTGAGACGCTATGAAAAATACTTTCTTCTTCTTCAGCTGTCAGGTATTGTTTAATAAAACCAGAGGTGGGATTTAGATGTCTGTGATGCTCTTTTCTTCTGTTTATTATAAACAGGATGGATCATAACAAGCAGACATGAGGTAATTCAGTCTCAGATTATGTTTTTCAATCATAAACGATTGATTATGGCCCTTTAAAAAATGATTTATGAAAAATGAAGGCCTTTTTGCAGATCAGGAGTATTTATAATCACCAACCAGCAAAGACAAGCGGTCTCTAACTGGTTCTGTGTGTACTGGTAGCTGTGCTGATTGGTGGGATTCTGGTGTGCAGAGCCAGGATGATGATTCACTCAAGAACCACAGATTCACACCAGTCAATGAAGCAGCACAAGATCACAAAGAGCAGCTTCTGAAATCTCAGTTCCTTAAAGGNACTTAATAAGTCACTTTACTACTTCAGACGAATGCCTCCTAAACTGACCAAACGTCAGAGTGTGAAAGCCACAACGCAGGGCGACTCGGACTCCTCGATTAGCACAGAAACAGGTGCTAATGCTAACAGCATGGAGGGACTGGCTAATGCTGTTACTGCAATTCAAACCTCTATTAATTAGTTTCGGGAGGAGAATAGAGCATCTATCGCCTCTCTACATTCGATTCTGAATGTATATGGCAAACGAATAACAGATGTGGAAGAAGGAGTGAACGTATTCGACAAGAGACTGAGCAGCATGGAAGCTTCCCAAACATCGCTAGCTAAACAGAACGAGGCTCTGAGGGAGAAGGTGGCATATTTGGAAAACTACACTAGAAGGCAAAATATACGCATCGTGGGGATACCAGAAAACGTAGAGGGCCCACAACCAACAGAATTCATCACCAAACTACTCGTTGACGTGCTTGGGGAGGACAACTTTGAGAGACCACCGTCTGTGGATCGAGCCCACAGGAGTTTAGACTTCAAACCAGTAGATTGCGACAACAGACCACGGCCGTTTATTGTCAAGCTCCACCACTTCCAAACCAAAGAATTAATCCTACGTCTCGCTCAACAAATGACGCTCAGCCTTCTCAGAATCCAAAAAGAAGCTCCATGCCACGAAGATCAAGTTCGGCCTCTACTATCCGGTCACTCTGCAGTTTACACATAATGGGAAACACATGAAGTTTACCGACCTTGCGGAGGCATTGACCTACATTAATAATAACTTCACTGTGGACGACGGAGGCCCCGCCTCACACACTGCAGAGAGTGATGACTGAGAGGTAACGTCAATGGACAGGTCAATGATACCGATGATCTTTCTTTTTTGTTTGTTTTTGTTTTGTTTTCCTGGGTGTGCACTTATTCTGCATTTTGACTATCTCAATGGGGTGGAGACAAACATGTCTGAACTGACTGATTCTAACGGCTCAGAGTAATTCATATCCAGTCTCAGGTAAAGATGACTTGAAAATTATAAGTTGGAATGTGAAGGGTTTGAACCAAGCAATTAAAAGAAAGAGGGTTTTCTCTCATTTACAATATCTTGGGGCTGGTATTGCTTTTCTACAGGAAACCCATCTTCGAAAATTGTGATCATTCTAAAATTCACAAAGAATGGGTGGGACAAATGTTTCATTCACAACTTAACTGTAAAAACAGAGGAGTAGCTATACTCATTCTTAAAAAGATTCCTTTTATTGTATCAGATACTATCTTGGACCAAAATGGCAGATATGTGATGGTTGTGGGACAGCTGTTTCAGCTTCATTTAGTACTGGTCAATATTTACGACCCGAACTTTGATGATGATAACTTTTTTAAAAAGACATTAAGCTCTATCCCTAACCTGGATAGCTATCACTTAATCATGTCAGGGGATTACAACCTGGTGATGGATTCTGTGTTGGATTGCTCTTCTCAGTCTGTTCCAAGACCGTTTAAATCTGTGCAAATAATCCAGTCGTTCGTAGACATACGCAAACTTATAGACCCATGGAGATTTAAACATCCTAATAACAGGGAGTATTCGTTTTATTCTAATGTGCACAAATCTTTTTCTAGGATAGATTTCTTTTTGGTTGATCCTTACTTGCTTAGTGTTATTATGGAGAGTAAATATGATTCAATTGCTATTTCTGATCATGCCCCGGTTAGTATTAACAGGGTTTCCCCCAGCGCTATTTTAGCCTGGCGGGCCGCCCTGTTAAGTGAACAGGGTGAGAGGGCAGGTGTGTTTTCCATGATCTGAATTGTATTTTTTTGTGTCTGGTAAAACCATATTTCAAGATTGTGCCTTTTTGTAAGACAAATAAATATTGTTAATAAATGGTTAATAACACCACATACTAGTCATACTTTTAAACTTCCTGACAACTTTTGTTTTTTTTTTACAAAAACACCGTGGGTCGCCCGTGGGCTTGTCTACCACCGGGCTTTGCAAGTTTTCTGGGGGAAACCCTGTATTAAGATAGCTCTTCCGACTCAGAGGACAAAACGAACATGGCAGTTTGATACACTCTTGCTGGCGGATTCACACTTTGAAAGTTCACTACTGAACAAATAGATTTTTTTCTACAGGTTTGCTTTTTCTACAGGTTTCTACAGGCCTTCTAAATTGTTAGCTGGTCAGCTTCGCCAAAAAGCAGCGCCCCGTATTATCTCGCAAATTACTCTACCTGACAGCTCCTTAACTGAAAATCACTAAAAATCTGCCAAGCATCTATTACACTTTTATTAAAGAAGAACAAGGACCCTTTATGTTGCTCGTCTTATAGACCAATCAGTTTAACAAACTGTGATGGCAAAGTGTTCTCCAAGGCCATTGCTCTCCGACTTGAAAAAATTCTTCCTGATATAATTTCTGGAGACCAGACTGGGTTTATTCAGGGTAGGCATTCATATTTTAACTTGAGACGATTGTTTAATATCATTTATACTGAAGCTAGCACTCCAACTCCAGAAGCAGTAATATCGCTTGATGCCGAAAAGGCATTTGATCGTATTGAATGGGATTATATATTTTATACACTTGATAAATTTGGTTTTGGCCCTAATTTTATTCAACTTGTTAGGCTCATTTATACTAATCTGACCGCTTCAGTTTATACCAATGGCATCTCTTCTGAATTCTTTCCTCTTCATAGAGGGACCAAACAAGGTGATCCCGTGAGTCCACTGCTTTTTGTTTTAGCTGTGGAACCGCTTGCCATAGCTCTTAGAAGCCATAATGGTATACAAGGCATCTCACGTGGTGGCCTAATACATACTGTCTCACTTTATGCGGATGATTTGTTATTATACATCACCAATCCTGTTACCTCTATTCCTATAATCCTTGGAACCTTACAGGAATTTGGAAACATCTGGATATAAACTGAATTTTACTAAAAGTGAATACTTCCCTATTAGTAGTGCTATAGGATGCCCTAATCTGCCCTTTAGGCTGTCTACAGATTCCTTTACTTATTTGGGTATAGTGGTTACAAAATCCTACTATAGTCTGTTTAAAAATAACCTCACTCCCCTGTTAGAACAGTGCAAACAAGATATTAAAAGGTGGTCTATCTTGCCACTATCCCTCATAGGGAGAGTAAATTCTATAAAGATGAATATTGTACCAAAGTTTCTATATTTATTTCAGGCATTACCTGTATACATACCACAATCCTTTTTTAAGGCCTTTAATCAAATAGTTTCTCCCTTTATTTGGAACAATAAATCAGCTCGCATAAGGAAAGAATTTATGGAAAGACCAAAAGATGTAGGTGGGCTCTCACTCCCAAATCTGTGCACGCATTATTGGGCTGCAAATTTTAATGTCATCTCTCTGTGGATAAAAGACTGGGATGATAAGGCCCCTGCATGGCTCCAGATTGAAAGGGTTACGAGCAGTCCACATTCACTCTCTGCTTTACTTTGCGCACCCCTACCATCACTAGTAAATAATATTAAGGATAATATTATTGTAACTCAATCGCTACGTATTATAAATCAGTTTAAGAAATCTATGGGCATTCAGAGTATTTCTATTTACTCACCTATAATACATAATCATCTTTTCCAACCATCCCTAATGGATAACGGCTTCAGAGTTTGGTATGACAAGGGCATTCATAGCATTGCTGACATATATATAAATGATAGTTTTGCTAGCTTTGAACAACTCTGTTAAATTTGGTCTGACTAATAATCATTTTTTGCAATACTTGCAAATTAGAGATTTTTCTTGTAGAAAGTTGTCTAATTTTCCATCTCTCCCATCTCCTTCCTGTTTTGATTCCTTATTAA
>SSNS01000016.1:1789-24397 GCA_006937985.1 Aphyosemion australe | reverse complement strand
AACGACTGAAGGAAACTTTGACACAAGAGAGGTATAACTGCTCTGTGACCTTTTCTCTTGTTAGGATTCACACTCCTGAAGCTTTGGAAGGGTCTCATGACTGTTTCCTCATTTTGAAATTGAAATATTGAAATTAAATCTTTTTGGTTGAATCTTCTCATTGCTTTAATAAAGTCTCTGAGTAAAAATCCCACAACACACTCAACCATTATATTAAATAAAAACTTTAAACAAATGTGTCACATCTATTGTGTATTAAACTACAGTGATATTCATTTAAATCATTTGTTGCTCATGTCACATGTACCTGCTTAGTGATCAGGGAGTCACCTGTAACGTGTCTTCCCAGTTAAACTAGTCTGACTGATAAGGAGAACAGGTAATCAGTCCTCTGTACCTCCCACTGTCCTTTTTAAACATAAATTTCTTGTGCTTCTCAGAACCCTTGGAGGCGTGTCAGGCATGCACCTCATTTATGATCCATAATAAAAGCATGAAAACCTGTTTCTCACCTGATTTCCTCATTTTAACCTCAGATTGAAAACTGGAGACACGTACCACCACTGGACTACAAATTTACTTCATAATTATAACCTGCTGCTGAGCTGATCTGAACTTTTAAAGAGGACCTTTTAAGAGACAAAGACTCAAAGTGAATGTAAGTCTGCATGACACAACTAAAGGATTTTATTTTTCCAGTTGGGCTTTTATTCTGAAGGGTAAAATGTTTTCTCAGTCAGAAGAGGATCTCTCTTGTTCCATCTGTTGTGGAATCTTCAACAATCCTGTCATCTTGTCCTGCAGCCACAGCTTCTGTAGAGACTGTCTGCAGACATGGTGGCATGGGACACAAACACGCACATGTCCACTTTGTAAGGTGGTGCCTTTATCAGGTGATCCACCCTGTAACTTGGCTCTGAAGAACCTGTGTGAGGCGTTTCAGCGAGCTTCAATAGCATCAGAGCCTCTCTGCAGTCTGCACTCTGAGAAACTCAGGCTGTTCTGTTTGGATCATCAGGAACTTGTTTGTCTCGTCTGTCGAGATTCAAAAACCCACAACAACCACAGGTTCAGACCCATCAGTGAGGCTGTGCAGGACCACCGTCAGGAGCTCCACAACCATCTGACGCCCTTAAAGGAGAAACTGAAGATGTTTGAGCAAGTTAAAGAAAGCTTTGACAAAACAGCAGAACACATTAAGGTCCAGGCTCAACAAACTGAGAGGAGGATCATGGATCAGTTTAAGAAGCTTCACCAGTTCCTAAATGAGGAAGAGGAGATCAGGATCTTCCTTCTGAAAGATGAAGAGAAGCAGAAAAGTCAGATGATGGAGGAGAAGATTGAGGCTCTGAGTAGACAGATAGCTGTCATGTCAGACACCATCAGAGCCACAGAGGAGGAGCTGAGAGCTGCAGACGTCTCATTTTTACAGAACTACAAGACTGCAGTAAAAAGAATCCAACAGCGCCACCTTCAGGAAGCTCCTGAGCCAGTTCCAGGAGCTCTGATAGATGAGGCCAAACATCTGGGCAACCTGAGCTTCAACATCTGGACCAAGATGAAGGAGATGGTCTCCTACTGTCCTTTAGTTCTGGATCCAAACACAGCTCATCCTTACATCATCCTGTCTGAAGATCTGACCAGAGTGAGATTTGGAAAGAAACAGAAGCTTCCAGACAACCCAGAGAGGTTTGATGTTTACATTTGTGTGATGAGCTCTGAAGGTTTTGACTCAGGGATTCACAGCTGGGATGTCGAGGTTACAGAGGGTGGATACTGGGCCTTAGGTGTGGTGAGAAAGTCTTTCCCAAAAAAAGGAAAAACACTAGTTGGCTTTTGGGAATTATGGCAAGAGAAAGGACAGTATGCCACTGCCTCTCGACAAGATCTAAATAATTATATCTCAGTGAAAAATCTCCGACGGGTCAGAGTTCAGCTAGACTGTGACAGAGGGAGGTTGTCATTCTTTGACCTGGACTCAGTCCAACATCTTCACACATTTGAACTGTTGTCCACTGAGATGCTGTTTCCTTACATTGCTGCCAAGAATAAATTTCCCATAAAGATCTCGCCAGTCGGCATCTCTGCAACAATTAACCATGCCGCCCCTTTATCTGCTGGGATTTAGTGATGATTTAGATTTGAGTTTAATGTTTATTGCTGTAAAATGAATAACAGCTATTTAAGAGTCAGTGTACTCAGGCTAATGTTGGTATATAACATTATCATCTTCACATTTACAACAATAAAAATTTTCTTAATTCAGATTTTTCAGTTTTCGTGTGATCACATGAGTGAAACTCATTTACGTTTGCACAGAATTCATAAATCATATTTTATTAAGATGCAAAGTTTAGAAAAATGTAATCCTGATTTGTGTGTGTATATATATATATATATATATATATATATATATATATATAGAGAGAGAGAGAGAGATTTTGTTCTTTAATATGTTAAGAAGAGGCTTGATATGAAACAAGGGGAAAATAAAAAGCAAATATTTTGTGATTGAATTTTGGTCACCTTCAGGATTCCATCTAACACTTGGGAAATTAAAAATGTTCATGCCTTTAAATGTGTCTCTTGTTAGGGTCTGATGTAAATCCAAGCAGAAAGAATGAATGTGGCGTTTAATTTTGTAGAAAAGGAAACCAAATAGCACCTGAAGGTTAAAAGACAACGAACGACTGTAAAAGTGAAAATGAAATCTGGAAAACACTGAAGCTGATAGTTAGATGCTGATGCCGTCTAGCCTCTTGTAAAAAGTTGTCATGTTGGATAAATAAATGAAGCTGTCAGTTATTGTTAAATAAAACCAGAAATGTCATTAAAATGTTTGTGTTGTTCTTTTTGTGTTTATTATTTTATACTGATGTCATGTTTTGAGGGATTGATCTGACCCAAGACATGCAGAATCACGCACAGGACCACAGGTAAGGAGACAAAATAACGTTTATTAATATGGTTAAACTAAGGGTGACTGACAACGTCAGTGAGGGCATGCAGCTCCTGTGCTGCGTCTGGAAAACAGAAAGTCTATTAACTTAGGTTCAGAAGTGGATCCAATGAAAGCTGCGAAGAATTCTTCTTACCGCAACCAAAAAGGTGGGAATCCCGAGGGGGGATGTACGGGCTGAGGTCGAGCTGGGGAGGGGGGTGCCAAGAGGGAGTCCGGTAGGTCCAGGTAGGTGAGCGGAGGGAGAGCGGGTTGGAACGAGGTGGAAGGAGACGTGGCCTGAGGGGAGGTAGCGTTGATATGGAGGCGGTGATGGTCTGGAGAGCCAAAAATCCTGGGGAATAGTGGAGAGCAGGAGGTCAAGAGACACAAAAACCTAGGGGCACAAAAACACAAGCTTATCTTGAAATCTAGAGACTTAGTGGCACAAGCTACCCAAAGTGAGTAATCATCCGGCAAGTTGAAGGTGTCTCCCTCCTTCCTTATATTCCACCAGGTTGATGGTGTAACAGGTTGCAGGTGTCCTGCTCTCCAGCTCCGCCCACCTGAAAGTCAGACTCAGAAAATAACTGGAGAGGAGCTCACCTCAGCCCATGACAACTGAATGTTCTAAATCACCAGGATGGATCACAGCAAGCAGAAATAAGATCAATCAGTCTCAGATGATGGTTTTCATCATGAACATCCCAACATCTGATTATGGCACTATTTAAAAAAGATTTATTAAATCTTAATGCTTATTTGTTTTTAGATTTAGAATTTATAGATGATAACCAACCAGCAAAGAAAAATAGTGCAGCTGGTTCTTTAGGAACTCTGGAAGCTCCTGGTGATGGGATTCTGCAACAGCATAAATTAAAGTCCCAAGTATTCATCACACACTGGTGAAATTACATCTCCGCATTTGACCCATCCCCATGGTGGGGAGCGGTAAACGTAAAATTTGTGGTGAAATGCAAAATTCCACCTTAAAATTACAGGTAAAACATCTTTTCAGGTAGGTATTATTATTGATTTTATGGTTAAAATGGAGCTGTTTAGTATTTTACAAAATTATACTGTAAGACATCAATTCACTCATTTTCACTTTACAGATTTTTTAAACATCACTCTTAATATAGACAACTGAATTGATGTCCAATCGGACCGATTAGAGTCACTCAAAACAGCTATGGGATTGGGGCTAAAATCCGTGTTTCCACTACAGGAGTTCTGGGAAAATTTCTGGGAGGGGAAAAGTGAGCGGGAGATCGGTCTGTTGTGTCTCCATACAAATTCAGCTCTTTCAGGACTTTGCTAAAAATAAAAAATGTCACCATCTCACAACTGTTTTGGCAGAGTGGTGTCATTGATCAGTGCCAAACAGCATCCACGATGTTAACTGACTAAAGCTTGGTTTATGCTTGACGCGTCCGCGAGGTCCGCACGGCTCCGCGCGGCCAAATTAGGTCATTTTAGCAACCACGCCCCTCCACGTGGCCTCCGCGCGGCCCAAAGTTTCCACACCGCGCACCTAAATGTTCTAACTACGCAAACATGGCGGACTGGCAAGAGCTCGTAGTGGCGGAGGTTCGTAAATACAAACATCTCTATGATTCGGCCCGTAAAGATCACCGTGATCAAAACATTGTTAATAATTCGTGGAGAGAAATTGCTGTCACACTCGGAAAAGGAGAGGAAGCAGTAAAAAATGTAAAACATCAGTGATTTCTACTTCTACTATGGTGTAGTGTTGGATGCATGCCGTAGAGCCCCATGCTGCCCCCTACAGTCTGGGAGAATATTGGCTCACAGCAGAGACAAGCTGCAGAAGGTAGGAAGGAACCATAAACGCTGCAAGTTCCGACGCGCGTCTCATTTCCACGTGGAATGTACATGCGTCAAGCATAAACCAACCTCGATAAGGAGAGCAGATAATCAGCCCTCAGTACCTCCCACTGTCCATTTTAAACATAAGTGTCCTGTGCTACTCAGAACCCTGAGAGGCGTGTCAAGCGTGTGCCTCATTTATGATGACCCATAATAAAAGAGACTCACACACTAAGGGACTCAGCTTTTCTCCCATGCCTGAAAGCGGACACGCTTAAGCTTGTCAGACAATTTCATCTTAAGACAACGTGTCCTCCCTCATCACCTGCACTTCATGATTTCAGTAATATGGCCCCTGACGTCTCTGTAGAGACTCCTTTCCACAAAGAAGTCATCACTCCTACCCCTTTCTAATCCTAACCCCACAATTCTGACATATAATAAACTCCATTGCTGATCCACCTCTCAGTCCTATTGTTTCCAGCATTGGCAGCCTAACTGAACGTCTGTCCCAATATGTGGATTTCTTAATAAAATCATGTCAGATCTACCCTCGTTTGTGGGGGATATTACAAATGTCTTAAACTTGATCAAGGAATTTAAATCTGAACACGATGATATCCTGATCTCACTAGATGTAGAAAAAGAAGAAGAAACGATCCTTTATATGGCGCCTATCAAGGTAAAATCTCAAGGCGTTTAAAAAAAAAGTAAAAAGAAAAAAAAAGAAATAAAAAAATCCAGAGCTTATACACCTGCATCCCACATTCAGTAAGGATTGACGAACTCTCATTTTTTAGAGCGGCGAGACTTGATGCTTCCAAACCAGTCTCTACTTGAAATATCCCAGATTATCCAGAACTACTTTAAGTATCTGGGTGGTTTCTATTTACAAGCACAAGGAACAACGATGGGAAATACTTTTGCTCCCTCCTACACGTGCCTCACCATGGGACTGTGGGAAGAAAAATATATCCTGAATTCGAGCTGCAACAGATTTTTTCCACAGATTGCAATATGGATGAGACACATCGATGACATCCTCTTGATCTGGAGAGGGAGTCAGAAGAAACTCCAGGACTTTATGGATTTCATAAACTCATCAACCACTTTCCTCCAATTCACAATGGAGCAGAGTAACTTTTAGATCTGAAAATCATCAGCATCAATCACGAAATAGAAACTTCTACCTACAACAAACCTATCAGCAGAAATACACTGTTGAGAGCTGAGAGTAACCGTCCGCGTCACCTAATCAACAACATTCCTGTCGGCCAGTTCTCGAGACTGCGGATGTGTTTCCATATAATAACTCTGGTTAAAAATATTTTTATAATCCACACTTATTGTTATTTTGACTTGTATTGCATGTAAGTGAGATCTTAATTGTTTGGACTTCTACTCCTCCCAGTCCAACAAAAAAGCACTTCCTCGCCAAACTGAAACTAAAATGAATGAATTTGAAAATGAAGCAGATAATCAGCCCTTTGTACCTCACACTGTCCTTTTTAACCCTTTATAGGGCCAGCGTCTATATTTAGACACTTCCACTCACATCATAAATGATGTCGGTGTGCCTTTTCACGGACTCTTAGAACTACGAGATTTCACCCAACCAATCATCAGAGATCAAGCTAGTCACAGTTTGCACCGTGGCGCCATTCGACCAATCAGTCGACGCACCAAATATTGGTGTTTCTGAAAAACCAGAAAACTGCCTTCCTGGAGCTCGTCTCCTCTTGTGTTTACGGTTGGATCTCTAAATCTAACAATGCTAGGTTTATGAAACTCACATCACAAGGTTGACTAGTGGTGCTAAATAAGGATATATGTGTTGTAAATGTTAAACTCAATGAAGTTGGTGAAATCAGAGCATGAAAATCAAAGCTGCCATATTTGATCATACGCCCTGAACAAGTAAAAGAAATTATGTTTATTTTTAGGTAAAATCTGTTGTTTTTAAAGTTAAAGTCCCAAGTCATCATCACACAATGGTGAAATTACATCTCCGCATTTGACCCATCCCCATGGTGGGGAGCGGTGAGCTGCAGCTGTGGCTGCGCTCGGGAACTATTTGGTGGTTTATCCCCCTAATCCAACCCCTTAGTGCTGAGTGTCAAGCGAGGAGGCATTGGGTCCCATTTTTTCAAAGTCTTTGGTATGACCCAACCAGGATTTGAACCCTGATCTCCCAGTCCTGGGGCGGACACTCTACCACTAGGCCACTGGAGCTGGTAATTTTTTTTAGACTTCATGATCATGGTTACAGTAATAATAATAATATAACATTGAATATATTTTTCAGTTTTAAACTAAGATTTCTATAAAAAACAGAGGGAGACAGTTATTGTGCCAGCGAGTCTTACCATCAGTGATGATGATGAAGAGGAGGAAGATGACACTGAGGCAGATCCTCAAATACATAATATTCTAAAATATTCTGATAATCTATATTTGATCAGAAATGTCATTTAAAGTTCTATAACTTCCAAAAATATTCTATAATAATCTGTTTTTATAAAAGTTTATTGTATTGTTTAATAATTGTGATGTATTCAGTATTATTCTACAGTGATATAATGTTCTAAAATTAGCTCGATTATTCTAAAGTGTCTTATAATTATCTATATTATTAAAAAATAATGTTTGTTTTAACTTGTTCATGTTTTTTATTTTGGGATTTCTTTTACCAGAACAGGGCCAGCGTCCATATTTGAGCACTTTGTCTTCTCTGATTTTCTCCATGAAAATAAATATTTTTTAAAATTGTAACAACAGAAAAATACTTTATATATCATAATAGCACCCTGGGGTTGAAATTTTAAATTTCAAACTACGTCAATGATTGCCCTATAAAGGGTTAAACATAAATTTCCTGCTCTCCTCAGAACCCTGAGAGGTGTGTCAGGCGTGTGCCTCACTCATGATCCATAATAAAAGCATGAAAACCTGTTTCTCACCTGATTTCCTCATTTTAACCTTGAAAACTGGAGACACCTACCATCACTGGAATACAAATTTACCTCATAACATTATAACCTGCTGCTGAGCTGATCTGAACTTTTAAAGAGGACCTTTTTAGACACGGAGGCTCAAAGTGAATGTAAGTGTGCATGACTCAACTAAAGGATTTTATTTTTCCAGTTGGGCTTTTATTCTGAAGGGTAAAATGTTTTCTCAGTCAGAAGACGATCTCTCTTGTTCCATCTGTTGTGGAATCTTCAACAATCCTGTCATCTTGTCCTGCAGCCACAGCTTCTGTAGAGACTGTCTGCAGACATGGTGGCATGGGAAACAAACACGCACATGTCCACTTTGTAAGAAGAACTTGTCTTTATCAGGTGATCCACCCTGTAACTTGGCTCTGAAGAACCTGTGTGAGGCGTTTCAGCGAGCTTCAATAGCATCAGAGCCTCTCTGCAGTCTGCACTCTGAGAAACTCAGGCTGTTCTGTTTGGATCATCAGGAACTTGTTTGTCTCGTCTGTCGAGATTCAAAAACCCACAACAACCACAGGTTCAGACCCATCAGTGAGGCTGTGCAGGACCACCGTCAGGAGCTCCACAACCATCTGACGCCCTTAAAGGAGAAACTGAAGATGTTTGAGCAAGTTAAAGAAAGCTTTGACAAAACAGCAGAACACATTAAGGTCCAGGCTCAACAAACTGAGAGGAGGATCATGGATCAGTTTAAGAAGCTTCACCAGTTCCTAAATGAGGAAGAGGAGATCAGGATCTTCCTTCTGAAAGATGAAGAGAAGCAGAAAAGTCAGATGATGGAGGAGAAGATTGAGGCTCTGAGTAGACAGATAGCTGTCATGTCAGACACCATCAGAGCCACAGAGGAGGAGCTGAGAGCTGCAGACGTCTCATTTTTACAGAACTACAAGACTGCAGCAAAAAGAGTCCAACAGCGCCACCTTCAGGAAGCTCCTGAGCCAGTTCCAGGAGCTCTGATAGATGAGGCCAAACATCTGGGCAACCTGAGCTTCAACATCTGGACCAAGATGAAGGAGATGGTCTCCTACTGTCCTTTAGTTCTTGACCCAAACACAGCTCATCCTGACCTCATCCTGTCTGAAGATCTGACCAGAGTGACATGTGGACTCAAACAGAAGCTTCCAGACAACCCAGAGAGGTTTGACTGTCACACTTGTGTGATGAGCTCTGAAGGTTTTGACTCAGGTTTTCACAGCTGGAACGTCGAGGTTAGAGAGGGTAAATGCTGGGGTTTAGGTGTGATGAAAGAATCTTTTCAAAGAAAAGGAGAAACACGGGCTGGTGTCTGGGAATTATTTCAGATGGAAGGAGAGTATGTAGCAGCCTCTTCACCACTTCCAAATATGGTCATCCCTGTGAAAAACCTCAGAAGGGTCAGAGTTCAGCTGGACTGTGACAGAGGGAGGCTGTCATTCTTTGATCTGGGTTCAAACAAACTCCTTCACACATTTAAACTGTCTTCCAATGAGAAGCTGTTTCCTTACTTTATTACCAAGAATGAATTACCCATGAAGATCTCACCAGTCAGCATCTCTGCAACAATTAACCATGCTGCTCCTTAATCTGCAGGGATTTACAGATGATTATTATGAGATTTTGTTATTGTAGTAACTATAACAATGACTATTTGATATTTATTATTGATAGAACGCTTAGTTGTGATTTTCTTTTGGTGCTCAGACGTGCAAATAACAGAAACATGAATCACATTTACAAAATTAAAAGTTTTCTCTTGTAATCCAGTTTTTTCTATTTTTGCATGTGCTCACATGTGCAACTTATTCAACATCTGTTTTCTCTTGCACAAAATTCATGTCGTCAAATGAAGAAGTAAAGTTTGTTTAAATAAACTGAAAAGAAAAAAAAAATGTATTCCTGATTTTACATAATTCTCTAATTGAATTTGTCCTGTTTTTTCTTTAGCAGTTTCTTGACTGGAAAAACTAAAGCAGATGTTTTGTGGTGTGTGTGTGAAATAAAAAGCAAAAATATGCATGTGGTGTTTTATTTAAAGTGGTTACAGAATCAGTGGTGGCTCGTCCACAGGGGGCGCTGGGGTGCCGCCCTCCCTGATTTGAAGGGAGAAAAAATCTAAATCTTAAATAAAACCAGAATTCATGTATTTACTAAAAATGTGTCAGATTTGGTTGATTGTGTATGACTACATGCAATTTGATTTATTTACTCATTTTCAGCAGCTGTCTCTCATTAAATGGTGAATTTCCTCCACCAGACTCTCTAGTTTCAGTCCTGGGGCACTGGAAGAAGCGCCCCAGAACTGCAGCTAAATAGCCAATCATATTTGGTTGCTAGGGAGAACTGGACAGTTTTGGGTCAATCAGCATCCATGAAATGTCTGCCTCTGGGGCGCTGGCTGACAGTGCCCTATCTTACAGAAAACGACTAGCTAGCATGCTAGAAGGAGCTGGATCTCATTTCCACTCTGTTTCTTCCTCATTCACATAAACTCACTGTTGGTTTAATATAGAGCTAAAATCACAGATGTTGCTGTAAATTGTGTTTATTTGTTATCACTTTATGGGATTATATTGTTTAAAATAGCAAATCTAATTCAATTTGTATGCCGTGTTACTGCCACCTACTGGCCAAGGTGAGTATTGCACGTTGAGCAGATGATTGGGATCTCTGCTGGGATTATTGACTGCAGTTGCTCTTGAAGCCACACAGTCGGCTCATGTATTTATTTAAGAATTATTGCAATTATAGTCTACTTAATCTGTAATTTTTTTTTACTTATTTGGAGGGAAATGAATGGTTGTTTTGGAATTGGAGTAATTTTTCAACTATTCATTTTAATACTTATTATGGGCTAAAGTGGGAAATATTTCACATAAAGCCCCCCAAAGATTTATTTTCACCAGCCGCCACTGGAAACCATAAAACGACCTGCAGCTTGTTGAGGTAAGAAATTCCCCTACTCCATCGGCTAATAATTCACCTCCCCAGGTGGTTCATTTTGACAGAAATCAGGACTCCACTCAATGAACAGAAGACAGCAATGAAGTTAAGAGTTTATTACCAAGGATCCGAAGGAGACCACACACCTGTATGAGCTACGCGCTGTACCTGTGCAGTCTGGCTTGCAGGTCATCCTGCAGGCATACTTGTACTCTCTCCCTGCCCTCGTCTACCTGGCAACAGCTTTTTTTTCGTATCAGTACATCCCAACACACAACACGCTGCCCCCGCCCAAACTCGAGAATATTCCGCGCCCAGGGTCGGCCACGCTGCCATGTGTCAGTCTGACTGTTTCTAACTTACTTCCCTCCCTGTTACGTCTCATATATTCTATTTTGCAGCTTCTGGCGACTGAACAGAATTGATCTTGTCACGTCCTCTACTCCACTCCTACTTACTTTCCCCTGGGACACATGAATCTACTTTTATACGCTAATTAACCCACGATAATATTGATGTCCTTCACAAGCTCAAAAGACAAACAGGGGACCTAAAACTGAAAGTGAAATCTGGAAACAGGGACAGTTGGATGAGGGTGGAGCTGATGGGAGCAGACATGTTGCTACTAAAGACAAAAGCAAATACCTTTATGGACCACACCTCTACAGGTTTGTTCCATGTGTCAATCTGGGTTGGACTGTTTAATATTTATTAGCTCTATAGCTCAGGATCCTTTGTGATGAAACTAATCTCTGCATTTTAAACTAATTTTAGTGGAAATTCAAACTTAATTATGGTTCTGTGGCAAAGATGGTTCACTGGATCCAAACACAGAATGAAATTATCCCACCTGCACGTGGACATGATTGTTCCTTTGTTCACTTTAAAGATTTCAGAGAGCTTCGTTATAAAAACAAAACAAGAAAATCCTGCTGAGTTACTGCTGTAGGTTTACATGTCACGGCTTGTCTGAGTGGGCGAGAGTACATAGCGTATGTGCTAACGGACAGTTTCACTTTCTGATCACTTCGTCCAGGTGTGCCATCCGAGGACAAGAGAGGTTAAACTCCAGTGGAAAAAATACCGGGAAAACTAAAAAACTGGGATTCTGGAGTCAATGAAACATCAGATAAACGTGCAGCAAAAGCAACTTTTTTCTCTCCAAGTTGGATTTTTCCTCTAGCTTGAAGGTAAAATGTCTTCAGAGTCAGAATCGGATCTCTGCAGTTTGCACGCCGAGAAGTTCAAGCTGTTCTGTCTGAACCACCAGGAGCCCATCTGTGTCGTCTGTCGGGATTCAGTCGATCACAACAAACACGGGTTCAGGCCCATCAACGAGGCTTCGCAGACTCACAAACAAGAGATCCAGAATCTACTGAAACCTTTCCAGAAGAAGCTAAATCTGTTCCAGCAGGTCAAAGGGAACTGTGATGAAACGACAGAACACATTAAAGTCCAGGCTCAACACACCGAGAGGCTAATTAAAGATCAGTTTAAAAAGCTTCATCAGTTTCTACAGGAGGAGGAGAAGATCAGAGTCGCTGCTCTGAAGGAGGAAGAACAACAAAAAGCTAAAACGATGAAGGAGAAGGTGGAGAGTCTGAGCACAGAGATTTCATATCTCTCAGAAACAATCGAAGCCACGGAGGAGAAGCTGAGAACGTCAGACATCTCATTTCTGCAGAGCTACCAGGAGGTGAAGAGGAGAATCCAGCGGTACCCCCTGCTGGATGATCCACAACCAGTTCCAGGAGCTCTGATAGATGAGGCCAAACATCTGGGCAACTTAACCTATAACATCTGGACCAAGATGAAGGAGATGGTCTCCTACACTCCTGTGATCCTGGATCCAAACACAGCTCATCCAGAACTCATCCTGTCTGAGGATCTGACCAGTGTGAGGTTCAGGCAGAGACAGAAGCTTCCAGATAACCCAGAGAGGTTTGACCAGCATCACTGTGTTCTGGGTTCTGAAGGGTTCTCCTCAGGAGCTCACACCTGGGACGTGGAGGTGAGGAATTACACAAACTGGGGCGTCGGAGTGGTGCAGGAGTCGGTTCTGAGGAAGGGACGGATCCAGGCTGGATGCTGGAAAGTGACTCTCCAGGGTGGGAAATATTCCGCCGTCTCTCCAACGCTAGCAGACAAAGTTCTCCCTGCAGTGACAAACCTCCAAAAGGTCAGAGTTCACCTGGACCGGGACAGAGGGAAGGTGACGTTCTTTAATCTGGACACCAACAAAAGTTTTCACAGCTTCAGACAAGCGTTCACCGAGAAGGTGTTTCCTTACGTTCAGATTACAAACGACACATCTGTGAAGATCCAACCGATGAACATCTCAGTGACAGAACAGCATCAGGTTCCCGTGGTAACCAGCTTTTGGGACTAGACTCCAAACACGTTTTACTCTTATATTAGAAATCATGATTTAAACGCTAAAAATAACAATCAGAAGAATCATGTTTATCTGTAACATACAACAACATTAATGTTGAATAGATAAAAAGGCAAACTGATTAAACTAAAAAGTAAAATGCCTCTGTTATAGCTGGTTCAATTCTCACTTTTGTGCTAAAAAACATTAAGCTGAATAATTACATATAAAAACTGGTTTTCCAGGGTAGATTGTTTACTTTCATGTTTTTATAAATAAATGTTGATTATGATTAATGAAAATAGAATCAATTTTAGGGTTTTAGTGGTGAATGATGATGATTTATTTAGTATAAAAGTCCCTGGAAAGATTTTCAGGTGTTTTTCAGCTTGTTGTGTGTACATGCAGGAAACATGCTGGAAGCAGACTGCAGCACCAGGCATGTCATCTCCTTTTACTAAGTCCAACAGGGACCAGTCCGCCGCTCTGAAGTTGCAAGTGTGGTATTCTGGCCACAGAGGAAGCGGTGGGGGTCTGAGTGACATTTCATTAACCCTGTAAAGGGTCATTTTAGCACAAACTGGCTCAAAAACATGATTTAAACATATGAAAAAGTTGCACAGTATGGCTTTAACGGCTCCTTTTTTCCGACAGAAACTCAGAGAGCAGCACTGAGCTGCCTCACGCCTGCTGCACACTGAAAGCATCAGCGGCGCGGAACGGCAGCGGAACGGTTTACTCGCGACAATCGCGGCACTCCAGTGCACACCGGGAGAGGCAGCAGCGAAGCGGCTTCACCGCAGCGCTCCTCGCTCGACTCGCGAGATCACAAGATCCCTCGAGACTTCAAAGGTCACGGTTTGTTTATGACGTCCACCATTAAACCAAAAAGAAGGAAATCACGTTTGATATCACTGTTTGATGTCATATATTCTGTTTTTACTCACCACTGCCAGGATTAAAGCCATGAAAAACACACTGCTGCACTTCTCGAACGATGCGGTAGTAAATAAGCCGTGAGGTGACACGTATAGACGTAATCGACATAGATATGAAACCGCATCGCTGTAACAGACTTTTATTTTGAAAATTACCGGGCATTTTACACTGAAACCGGGTGTGATTTCCTGTCTAGCCCTATGTTAACTGCGGAAATTGACGCATCCCAGAAGCGGCACACGGCAAATAGAACCCAATCCTATCTTTAGCGGCGCGGCGTTCCGCTTCTGGGACGCGTCTGGAAATTGCCGCGTTGCGGCTGGTTTGTGACACCCCCATAGACTATAATGAATTCTATTTGAAGCGGCGATGTTCCGCTGCCGTTCCGCGACGCTGATGCCTTCAGTGCTGCTCTCTCGGTCCGCCGGGCGACGTCTCCTTTAGGAGCATTTTTCTAAAAGGTGTGAGTAAAGTTAGTCTCCACCCATGGTGTGACTCACCCTTTAAGTAAAGTTGCTGAAATATAAAAATATTTTCAGTTTACTGCCCCATCACACGTAGGTGGGCCCCATATGGGATCTATATGGGCAAGTCATGTGGGTCCCAACAGGGTTTGTCTGCGGTTTCCACGGTGGATCCATGGGGTTTTGCCCAGACAGATTTTTGCCCACTTGGGCCCTACATGGGTTTTCAGAGGGTTTGACTCAAACATGGGCAAACCCCTGTGGGGCCACCATGGAAACTGCAGACAAACCCTGTTGGGACCCATATGGAGCCCACCTATGTGTGCTGGCTGGGATATGTGGTGATAGCAATAACATTAATAGCAGCACATCTACAGGAATTATATTCTCTCTATAAATGAACAACTTTTGAAAATTAATAAACTTTTAAAAGATATTTTTTCACAAAGCCAGACTGTCAGTAATTCGTGTTTATTGCTGTTACCAGCACAATCTAGATGTACAAAAGATGAAAACAAAGCTATTTTGTGTGTCTTGGGCCTTTTTTTTGAGCTAGTTGTATAAAATCATTTTTTAAGCCTTTTGATGATTGGAGTAGGTGTGCATAAGCATATGCTTACACAAGCTATACAGCTTGTAAATGTCAATGTATGATTGTTGTGTTGCTGAAATAAACGTCTCACCCAACCCAGAAGTTCTTCTGTGTTATTTAAGGTGAACATTTTTTTATTTTTTGTACTTTCTAGAGCCAGTACTTTTGACCTTTAAAGTAGCTCTCCGGAGTATTTCTTTTATCTGATGGCATCATCTAGTGGCTGACAAGTGTATCACACCAATAGTCGGGTTGACTCGATAATTTAAGATGGCGACTGCACGTTTCTTGTTTATGAATGTGCTTCTGAAGCCGACAAACAGCTAAAACACGTTTTACAATTATTATTCTCATGTCATGTTATGTTTTCATATATTTATATTTTAAAGACTTGTCCATGAAAAGTTCATCAACGCTGCATCAGCCGAGGTACTTCCTTAAATTTTAAGCATGTAAGTGGTAGTCTAACACTATTGGTTAGTTTTAATCGGCGGTCAGTTTCCTACTGCACGGATTTTACTGGCAGGGGGCGGGCTTAGCAAAAAAAAAAGACATATTGCTTACATTATATCACACTATATGATAAGACAATCACTTTTACGGATTTCTGAAAAATCAAACATAATCCCTGAAAGGGGAAAACTCCGGATTGCTGCATTAAGTAAAGGAATTCAGTCAGTACTTTTACTAGAGTAGTTTTTACACAGCTATCTGTACTTCTAGGTAAAGAATGTCAGTACTTTTGCCATCTCTGACTACAGGGGCGGACTGGGACAATAATTCTGGCCAGGAATCTAAAACCATCCCAGGCCACCACCCAATTAATGCAAAACACTAAAGTGAGTCAGGTTGGGCGCCTACTGATGTAAGAGTGTAAAACAACAAAATAAATGCCTGTTTCTTTCCCCTACAATATAAATATTTATGCTCTGCTACTGTAACCTGTACTTATATTACATAAACTGAAATTCTATTTAATTCTATTAAATGTGTCTCCACAGCACATTTACCAGATTAAATAAAATAGACACCATCATCCACCTGAACTTGAGACAAACAGGTACCAGACTAGTTATACATGTCACTACTGGGTCAACAGAATCACACCACAAGCAGAGGCATACAAAAAGTGTGTTGTTGTGGACGAAATTCTTCCCTCTGTCCACTCCCTGGTTCATGGAGGTGACTCTGAAGAGAGACTTACAATAAAGCCCAAAAACGTCACTCGACACAAAGATCTTTGGTTGGCTTTGCATGGAGAGATACTACAACAGGGTCACTGCCGAAGATCTCTGAGCCTTGGGTTCCTCCCCAGCCATTTATTAAACGTATGATTACACACAAGCACTGGGGCCGTCCCAGGTGCATATTACAAAACAGACATCAACAGTTAATTTTGCCTTCTCACGTGGAGGGCAGTCCTCCTTGTGAGCACACATGCTACAACATTCGTTATACCATACCAGTTTATTTATAAAGCACCATTTAAAAATAGCATGGCAGCTAATCAAAGTGCTGTACATAAAAAAGCGACATGTGCTCAAACATATCAACAAAAACATAATGAAAGCATGGAAATCAGGTAATACATAAAAACATAGCATAAAAAACAAGGATAAAAATCCCTACTAAAAACTAACAGAATAAGAGAACAAGTTACCTTCTGGCTAACAACAGTAAAAACATTTCAATAACAAAACTTCCTTTCACAGAATGTTCTCATTGCTGTCTACTCCAGCAGATGTTTTCTGTTCTGCCGTCCTCCCTAGCTGACTACTCCCTCGAAGGAAAACTAATACACTGCTCACAAAAATTAAAGGAACACTTTTTTTATTGGGCCTGGCATGAAATCAATGAAACCTGTCTGATAATTTTCTGGTTGATTAAGCAGCTGAGGGCATTGTTAATCACTTTCAGCTGTATTGGTGTTCATGGACTTAACGACAGGTGCACTAAAGTGGCAACAATTACAAAACCCTCAAAACAGGACTGGTTTAACATGTGGAGGTCATTTCAAGTTTCTCCCTCTTGATCTTTTTTGGCTGGTTTTCCACTCGTGCTAGTTTTGGCTTGAGTAATTATCTCTACTGGCAGCATGAGGCGATTCCTTAACCCTACAGAAGTTGCACAGGTTGTCCAACTTCTCCAGGATGGCACATCCACACGTGCTGCAGCAAGAAGGTTTAATGTGTCTCCCAGCACAATCTCCAGAACATGGAGGAGATTTCAGGAGACTGGCGGTTATTCTCGGAGAGCTGGACAGGGCCGTAGAAGGTCCACAACCCATCAGCAGGACCGATACCTGCTCCTTTGTGCAAGGCGGAACAGGCTGAGCACTGCTCGTGCCCTACAGAATGACCTCCAGAGGGCCACTGGTGTGAATGTCTCTACCCAAACAATCAGGAACAGACTTCATGAAGATGGCCTGAGGGCCCGACGTCCTGTAGTGGGCCCTGTGCTCACTGCCCAGCACCGTAGAGCTCCACTGGCATTTGCTCAAGAACACCAGAATTGGCAAGTCCGCCACTGGCGCCCTGTACTTTTTACAGACGAGAGCAGGTTCACCCTGAGCACCTGTGATAGACGTGAAAGAGTCTGGAGAAGACAAGGAGAACGTTATGCTGCCTGCAACGTCGTTCAACATGACAGGTTTGGTGGTGGGTCAGTGATGGTCTGGGGAGGCATATCCATGGAGGGACGCACAGACCTCTACTGCCTAGGAAATGGTGCTCTGACTGCCATAAGGTATCCAGATGAAATCCTTGAACCCTTTGTCAGACCCTACGCTGATGCAGTAGGTCCTGGTTTTCTCCTAATGCACGACAATGCCCGGCCTCATGTGGCAAGAGTATGCAGGCAGTACCTGGAGGATGAAGGAATTGAAACAATTGAATGGCCTTCACGATCCCCTGACTTAAACCCAATAGAACATCTGTGGGACATTATGTTTGGGTCCATTAGGCGGCGCCAGGTTGCTCCTCAGACTGTACAAGAGCTCAGGGATGCCCTCACACAGATCTGGGAGGAAATGCCACAAGACACCATCCGTTGTCTCATTAGGAGCATGCCCCGACGTTGTCAAGCATGCACACAAGCTCGTGGGGGCCACACAAGATACTGAAAAGCATTTTGAGTTGCAGAAATNGTCCCTCCTGCTGTAATAAAGTTATATGGATAAAGTTACTGCCTGCCTGCTTTCTTCCAACTAGAAAACATAACGGTAAAAAAGTTGACTTTTTCTTCCTTTCTTTTCTTCATGAAGAGTGATTTGTCATGATTCATTTAATTGTAGTTTTAGTTGTGTTTAGAGCACATAAAAAGGTTTATGGTCTTGTAGCCCAGGCTCTGCAGTTTCGTTAGAGGTACACCTTGATGGTATTTATTGATATATATTTAGGGCATAAATTGTGAAGCTAAACTTTTCAGGGGTAGATTTTTAACGCATTATTTTTTTCTAATTAATTATTCGTAATTAATGCGTTAAATTCCCACCCCTAATTTTTACTTTAATGTCTGTAAAATTATCAAATGTGCACAATAACAGCTGTGTGTCTTCTTCAGGCTGGTCATGGGCTTTGGAGATGTGGAGAATTTCAGAGGTCTGTCCATCAGGTATGTCGTGTTGATCATCCACTCAAATACAACTTCTAAATTATTATAAGCATGTTTTGAATAATTAAATCACCTCTCTGCTATCAATCATAACCTTGACTGGATCTGTATTTTTATTTTGTATGGTATTTGCTCTATTTTATTTTCTAAGATTAAATTACAAATGATAGATTTTTTTGCTGCCCTCTCAGATCTTCTTTATCACCACGTCTGATGAAAGATGGAGATAAAATCACTGCAGGTGGAAGATTTGAAAGCTTGTTCTCACTGTTTGTCAGTTTTGTTCTTTCTGCTTCAGACTGCAGTTATCCAACACGTTTTACGAGTCTTCTGGACAGTGGTGGTTCTCAGTGGACAACGTCACTCTGTCCTAGAACACATCTGAAGTAGCTGTGTTCAGCGTGACTGATGTGTACGCTCCGGCCTTGTCCTCCTACCGCTGCCTTCATGTCAGCAGTCTGCAGAGATACAGCGGTCGGTTACTGCCGAGCTCTGATAGCGCACGCAGCTGGTCTGTCACCTTCATTGACTTCCAGGTCTCTGTGTTCTTATTTCCCTGAGAGATTTTTAATTTTCAATTTTCAAAACAAAAAAACCTAACTTTGAAAGGCTCTGTCTCTCCTTAGATCCAAGCATTTAACGTCACCTCTGACACATTTTCCCCTGCGAGTGACTGCACCACCATCCTGACTCCGGCCATCCTGATGGGGCTCATCACGTCCCTCATCCTGCTGCTGGTTCTGGCCTACGCTCTACATATGGTCGTCCATCTGAAACACATCGAGAACGATGATGATCTAAAGGTCGACATCTACTTCCCTCACAGCCCAGAACCACTTGATCACTGCTGTGAAGAAACCATCACAGAGAAGAATGTTATGTAAAAATAAAAAAATAAGAAAAAGACAAGACAGCTGATGTGATGATTAAATCACTACATGGTTTCAGCTCAGGATTTCACTTTTGTAAGCACACACCTCTGTTGTTTTGCAATTTGTCTGTGAATTTATGTCATCATCATTGTTTAATAAAAATGTTTATGTAAAAATATGATTTATTTATTTATTTAAACTTGAATTATTACTCAAACTCTTCCAGGGCTGCCAACTCTCATGCAAAGGAGGGGGAATAATTTGTGTTCATTGCTGTACAGCACAATCCAGATGTACAATAGATGAAAACAAAGCTATTTTGTGTGTCTTTTTCTTTTTGAGGTAGTTGTAGCCTGGAGGTTCTCCCCTAATGAGTCTCCGAGATCTTTGCAAAAGTTTGCAGCCTGCCTGCACCTGCCTGCTATGTTGTAATTCTAATGTTGGCCGGTAGGGGGGCTTTGTTGTAAATCATGTAAACATTTCAGCCATATTGGAAAGCGCAGAAGAAGAAGAAGCAGAAGAAGAAGAAGAAGAAGAAGGAGCTCGTGCTGAACGGAAGAATGCTTACACAAATGTCATTTGAAAACTGAAAATGTGTGTAAATAAGCGGGGTTATGTCAAAACGTGTTGGATTGGTGATTGTTAACAATACAGGTGATTTTTTTTAATTAAACGCCGTTTTTTCAGAAAGCTGTTAGCTAGCATTTGGCTAACCGACTAGCAGTTGGACGGTTCAGGACAGGTCACGTGATCGCAGGACCCAAGTTTATGTTAAGTTAGGTTCGGTTTTCCTTCCAGCCACCAGGGACTTCATGTTTAACTACCTGCCCGCTGCTGTCGCTCTGCTACCTCGCTGCCTCCTCCCTTTTTCGTCCAGGACCTTCACTGGAGCCTGCCGTCTCCTCAGTAGGATGGAGGCGGCCGTAGTGAGGTGCCTTCCCGGGGAGCCAAAGCTCACCATCTCCTTCTGTCTGGACGGAAGCAACAAACACATGCTGCGGGACCAGGACGAGACGCTGGGGAAAGTCTTGGCACGAATCTCAAANCCAGTGAGTCTGCTGATGGGGACCAGAACCGGGCCAATGAGCTTAACAGATTCGACTCCACTTCCCCCACTGCTGCTGCTACAGGCACCACCACCCCCCAACCACCTCCACTCAGCCAGCCAACCCCCAACTTCCCAACTTTACACCATTCATCAGCCATCATCAGGTGATTTGCATATGTACACTGCTCACAAAAATTAAAGGAACACTTTTTTTATTGGGCCTGGCATGAAATCAATTAAACCTGTCTGATAATTTTCTGGTTGATTAAGCAGCTGAGGGCATTGTTAATCACTTTCAGCTGTATTGGTGTTCATGGACTTAACGACAGGTGCACTAAAGTGGCAACAATTACAAAACCCTCAAAACAGGACTGGTTTAACATGTGGAGGTCATTTCAAGTTTCTCCCTCTTGATCTTGTTTGGCTGGTTTTCCACTCGTGCTAGTTTTGGCTTGAGTAATTATCTCTACTGGCAGCATGAGGCGATTCCTTAACCCTACAGAAGTTGCACAGGTTGTCCAACTTCTCCAGGATGGCACATCCACACGTGCTGCAGCAAGAAGGTTTAATGTGTCTCCCAGCACAATCTCCAGAACATGGAGGAGATTTCAGGAGACTGGCGGTTATTCTCGGAGAGCTGGACAGGGCCGTAGGAGGTCCACAACCCATCAGCAGGACCAATACCTGCTCCTTTGTGCAAGGCGGAACAGGCTGAGCACTGCTCGTGCCCTACAGAATGACCTCCAGAGGGCCACTGGTGTGAATGTCTCTACCCAAACAATCAGGAACAGACTTCATGAAGATGGCCTGAGGGCCCGACGTCCTGTAGTGGGCCCTGTGCTCACTGCCCAGCACCGTAGAGCTCCACTGGCATTTGCTCAAGAACACCAGAATTGGCAAGTCCGCCACTGGCGCCCTGTACTTTTAACAGACGAGAGCAGGTTCACCCTGAGCACCTGTGATAGACGTGAAAGAGTCTGGAGAAGACAAGGAGAACGTTATGCTGCCTGCAACGTCGTTCAACATGACAGGTTTGGTGGTGGGTCAGTGATGGTCTGGGGAGGCATATCCATGGAGGGACGCACAGACCTCTACTGCCTAGGAAATGGTGCTCTGACTGCCATAAGGTATCCAGATGAAATCCTTGAACCCTTTGTCAGACCCTACGCTGATGCAGTAGGTCCTGGTTTTCTCCTAATGCACGACAATGCCCGGCCTCATGTGGCAGTACCTGGAGGATGAAGGAATTGAAACAATTGAATGGTCTTCATGATCCCCTGACTTAAACCCAATAGAACATCTGTGGGACATTGTGTTTCGGTCCATTAGGCAGCACCAGGTTGCTCCTCAGACTGTACAAGAGCTCAGGGATGCCCTCACACAGATCTGGGAGGAAATGCCACAAGACACCATCCATTGTCTCATTAGGAGCATGCCCCGACGTTGTCAAGCATGCACACAAGCACATCTTCATTTCACTCTGATTTTAGGGTGTCTACACAATTGAGCCCTCTGTAGGCTGAAAACGTTTATTTCCATTAAGACTTGGCATCCTTTTGTTCCTAAGACATTGCCCTGTCGTTATTTGTATAGATATCCAACTTCATTTTGAGATCTGATGTATCTAATGTGTTTCTTTAAAGTTTTCCTTTCATTTTTGTGAGCAGTGTATTAGGTTGAAATTTTTATGGACTTCCTTGAAAGTGCTCAGATCTCAAAGATGCTGAAGGATTTAATAAACTTAAGTAAACTTACAAACTTATGGAAAAGCAAAATAAATGTCTGATGGAAGAGAAAAAGACGTTGGAGGATAAAGTCCAACAGTTAACCGAGGAGCTGAGTCAGAAACAGGAGGCTACGATGCTCCACGATCGGCCTTTGGAGCAATTAGTTGACGATTTTAACACAAAGTTAGCTGAAAACAAAAAGTTATTAAGAGAAAAAGACGAAAAACTTCAGGAAACAATCTTGAAGCTCCAAAAGGCTCAAGAGAAAATTAGTGTCTTTGAGGACGAGTGTGA
>SSNS01000015.1:4449020-4463361 GCA_006937985.1 Aphyosemion australe | reverse complement strand
TATTGGTGCTAAAACACCCGTGACCCACGGGAATCTGACTGTAGAACGGCTGATTTCGTGTTATTTTGTAATCACAATGTTTACTCTTCCCATTTTATGATGTTTTAAATCATTTTGAATTTATTTATTGTTTTATTTTAATTTATCTTTTTTTGTCTTTGTGAAGCGCAAAGTGATTTTGCTTGAGATGTGCTAAATAAAAGATCGTTTCTTATTATTATTGGAGGATTTATCAGAGCAGAGTGCACTCCGGAGGGAACGGCTCTTCCGTAAGCGCAGCGCACTGATCCGATTCCAGTCCAGATTCTATTTTACAAATAAAACAACCTTCAGAACCTCCTCCACTCCCCGATCATACACGCGTTGTCAAGTGTCCAGTGTTTTGATCTCGCTGTCAATAAAGTCTTTCTTTTTTTTCTGGGAAGAACCCAGAGAATCCCCTCCCGACCTGAGGATGTAGTGTGACCAAATATGGTTAATTTTCCGACTCAAGACCACGGTCTCGTATTTAGAGGAGCTGATTCTCATTCCAACCACCTCACACTTGGCTGTGAACCGCTCCAGCAAAAGCTGGAGACCATTGTCTGATGAAGCCAACAGGACCACATCATCTGCAAAAAGCAGAGACCTGATCCTCAGGCCACCAGAACGGACCCCCTCACCACCTTGGCTGCACCTAGAAATTCTGTCCATAAAAGTTATGAACAGAATCGGTGACAAAGGGCAGCCTTGGCGGAGTCCAACTCTCACCGGGAACGAGCCCGACTTACTGCCGGCGATGCGGACCAAGCTCTGACACTGGTCCTACAGGGACCTAAATACCTGCAGAAATATAAACTTTAATCACAAATAATCTTCATCTCAAAAATAAAGTTTTTTAGCAGAAGTTTTGTAAACGTGAACTCTAAAACATCAAGAGATCACATTTTAAAGATTTAGCAGCTTACATCAACAGGTGGGAGTTTTGTGGCTGTTAAAACATAGCAGTTCAAATATGAGGCCATAAATTACTTTATTTATACTATAATTAATAATACTACTACTATACGTGTAGTAAAGATCTCCTTGGGATGGACCGTCAGCCAGAGGGAGCACGGATCAGATCAGTACTCCAGATCTTTGTTGGGAGGAAGCAGCACCATGTTGATCTTCCAGGGGTCAGGGTTCTGTGGCATTAACACATCTAAATCCTGTGCTGCCTTCAGGGCCACATCCTTTCCAGGGAAATTCTAAAATCAAATTATGCTCACGGCAACAGCTGAAGAAGAGTCCTGGACTCATCTGCTGCAGTCTCTTATCAACAGAAACAAATAAAATGTAAATTACAATAATAACTGCAATAATTTTGAAGGAATTCAAAATCTGTGGCAAATTAAAACTCTTACTGCAAAAATAATCAGTCACCTCAACATGTGTGGTGTATGATTACAGTGGAACAACCCTGTTTTCACGGGCACAGCGAGTGGGGCTTCAACTTTGAACATAAACAACTCAGTGGTTGAGTTGATGATAAGCTTTGTTTGCTCAGCCATCCCAGAGCCTAAGAAGTTGGTGTTTCCTGGTAACCAGCAGCTGGACGGGCGCGGCCTCAGTGGGATCTGACTGAAAACAGGAGGATTAACAAATCAGCCGCTCTGCAGGCGTGCAGGTTCATTCAGGTAGCAAGAAACAAACATTTTACTCTTTACTGACGGGTTCAGTTCAGAGGTGTGACCAAAATCCGCAAAAGAGGAATATTTTATTTCTGTCACATCTATAGACTCAGAAGCAGGTAACCTCGTGACTTCATTGATGCTATTTGAAGACTACAGGTTTGCAGCCGAGAGGTGTTAGGATCAAAATAAGCAAACTTTTCTGAAAGACGAGTAAAAATATGCTGCTGTCTAGAACACTGATGTCTATGAGGGTCGCTATCCTGCAGGTTTTTGATGCTGCTCTGCTCCAACTCCGAGTGAATAAGTGAGTTTCTGCAAAACACCCGTTGTTCCCATAAAAACTCCGTAATTCTTGTTCTTTTTGAAATACGATTGTTCACTTTGAAACCACCATCCCCTGCGTTAGCCCCGGAGAGGATATAGACAGAAAAAAGATCGGCTCAGAAAAAGCATCACAGGGAAATTTAGTATTCTTGGTCCCGCCCACCTTGACTTGGGACCGCCCATGGGAAGGAGCGAGCAGTTAGCATTAGCAACTCAACAAGATGGCTAATCACATTCAGGCTTGTGTTATTTATAGAGAAAAAACTTCAACGATGCAATTTTTTACCCAAGGAAAAAAAAACGAAGGCAGCGGAAGAATGTTGTAAAGCACCTTGGGGGGTTCTAGGAATCTAGAAGGAGCTATATCAAATACTTACTATTAACCATTTAAGAAGACGAACGCAGAGCGAGGAGATAAGTTTTACTAACGAACACTAGGGGGTGCTAAAAGCAAGCCAAAACTGCATAATATCCCTTTAGATCAAGTGTTTTGAACACTGCTGGTCTAATATAAAGTAGGCTTATTTAAGTCATTCATAAAGTTCATTTAGAACTAACTAAAGCATACCGTTGCAGCTTAACTCTGTTTTAATGTCCACAGCAAGAAAACAGCAACTATTTCTATGACTTGTTTTGCAGCTTTTACATTAATTTTTTTGGGGAAAAAGGCCATAAAATATTGTAAATAATAATAATATACAGAAAAACAGCTAAAAAAAGGTCTTTACATTAACATTAGTAATATGAAATTTGCACGTTTTATAACATTTGATCTGTTTGACGTTATTTTACTCTGAACAAACCCAGTTGTGTTTTACAGGAAACGCGGCGGCCGGCCACACAGAGCCTGCTGAACACATCCTGTTCCTCTCCTACCTATCTCTAATCTTGTTTACATGTTTGACATTTCATGTCTTACTGCCTCCAGCCTGTTTACACACAAGCGTCCATTATCCGCAGCCAGAGGTAAATAAAAGACCACATTTGAAATGGAAATCAGTGTCTTTATTATATTTTGTGCAGAAATCATTTCCGATGGGGGGTAAATGTGAGATTGTAATAAAAAGTTGATGTTATCGTAAATTTGGATGAAATCTCGGTTATGTTGCAGCCTGTAAATGAGGCGTTTCTTCTGAGGCAATGTCAGATGAAGAACTAGAGGATTATTGACTTCCTGAGGGGCCGCCTCTCTGCTCCATGTCACTCATTAACAGTCACATCTGGATGGCAGCACATCGTTATTTTCCCCTGCTGGATCACAGAGGTGAGTTTATAAAAACACTTTTAATGACAGAAAGGCGGAGACCAACATCGGAGATCTACAGTGGTGTGTACAGTCGAAGTGACTCGGAGGAACAGCTAATCAAAGCTGCGCCGCCTGTTCTGTTCCCAACGCCGTTTCCCATAAATCACCTTGTCTACACAAGACCATTACAGAGAGCTATTAACTACACAGCAAACAGCCTTCAACTCATTAGCTACCAGAAGATAAATCAGCTGACCGACCGTTGCTCGATGGAGACAATCACACAGGAGCTCCGGTTAGCGATGGAGTCCAGGCTGACAATCACTCAGGCTGATTTTTAAAAACTATATATTGATCATTCAGGAAGGATTCATGCGCCAAAGAATAAAAAATGACCCACTCAGACGGGTGAAATGAAAAAAGCTGTTTGAGAGATAAGTCCTGTAACAGCTCAACCCCTTCAGCCGTCGTTATGAGACAAAAATATCATCAAGAGTCATTTCTAACATGAAGCTATGTTCTTTTAGCCTAGTGAACGAGACCAAATGCTTGCTTTGCGAGTTTGGTCTAGGCACGCTTCATTGGAACCCTCGCAGCCTGATCCGCTGCTGTGGCTGTCCAATCACAGCTCGCTATAGTTTTGGTTGGGCCAATCACAGCGCTCTATATTTTGGGCCAATCACAGAGCGGGAGTAGCCGATGACGTCAACGCTGCGGCCGCGAATACAAGCAACATGGCGGCAGCGCAGGAAGCACGTTTGTTTGAAACAGCTTTGTCATCAACATTGGATTATTTAGACTCCAACGTGCGTAAGTCTGTCTGATATACTTAGCAGCTTCTTATTTTTATCAAAGTAGTGCAATGTCCCAGTACACCTGATATTCACATGTTTTTATATAAAAACGACAGAAATCATTGATGTTAGACGCCATTGCTGCCTCCTGCTTTTCCGTCGCTGTGATTACGTCACGTTGTTCGTTACTCTGATTGGTCCTAGCGCTATCCAATTGCGTGCTGACATTTTGAAAGACAACCGTAGATCCCGCCTCACGACTGAGAGCCGTCAATGGTTCGTGGCCAGACTATATATTCACATATATAGGATGGCTTGCCAGGCTAATGTTCTTTAGCTATTGTATTGATATTTTTCACTAAAAGCCAGAAACGATTGTGTATTTTTGAACAAATTTTAACGTGAGAAATAAAGTTTCTCAAATGTGACTTTTCATGCATGAAATAGAAATGAAATTTATTTTTATTTCTGTCATGTTGACCATAATAATGCTTTAAAGCTACAATGCCAAATATGCAAAACAAGCTAGCTTAAAACATTCTTTTCATGGCTCTTAAAGAGGTCCTTCACTGTGGAACCATTTTTTAGTTATTATACAAGCTGTATATGTATGGAACAGTTCGCAGCCGAGTGTGAAGCAGCTGGGATGAGAATCAGCTCCTCTAAATCCGAGACCATGGTCTTGAGTCGGAAAAGGGTAGAAAGCCGTCTCCAGGTCAGGGACGAGGTCCTGCCTTATATCTTGGGGTCTTGTTCACGAGTGAGGAAGGATGGATCAGGAGATCGATAGGCAGATTGGTTCTGCGTCTGCAGTGATGGGGGCGTTATACCAGTCTGTCGTGGTGAAGAGAGAGCTGAACCAGAAGGCAAAGCTCTCGATTTACCGGTCGATCTACGTTCCTACCCTCACCTATGGTCACGAGCTTTGGGTAGTGACCGAAAGAACGAGATCGTGGATACAAGCGGCCGAAATGAGTTTTCTTCGCAGGGTGGCTGGGCTCTCCCTTAGAGATAGGGTGAGAAGCTCGGTCATCCGGGAGGGGCTCGGAGTAGACCCGCTGCTCCTCCACATCGAGAGGAGCCAGTTGAGGTGGCTTGGGCATCTGGTTAGGATGCCTCCTGGACGCCTCCCTGGTGAGGTTTTCAGGGCACGTCCAACCGGGAGGAGACCCAAAGGAAGACCCAGGACACGCTGGAGGGACTATGTTTCTCGGCTGGCCTGGGAACGCCTTAGGATTCCCCCGGAGGAGCTGGCCCAAGAGGCTGGGGAGAGGGAAGTCTGGGCCTCTCTGCTTAGGCTGTGGGTCCCACAACCCGACTCCGGGTAAGCGGAAGAAAATGGATGGATGGATGGATGGATGCATCCTGGAACCTGAGTGGTGAGTGCTTGTTTTTCTCTCTTTTAACAAGGCTGTTGCTAGCTGAAGCTAACAGCTAGCTGGTGCTAACTGAGGCCTGGCTAACCGTGGCTCTGCGGTAGCGTTGCTGCGACCAGCGTTTAAATACTGCTGAGCCTAAAGGTGGTTGGAACATGTAGCTGTAGCAGGAGTGGCTCCCCCTTATGACGTGTTAAGGAAGGTTTTCTCAGAACAGGAGGTTTTCTCTCGCCTTTTTCAACTTTCAACTAATTTACATAAAAAGTAGGTCACACCCACCCAAGCTGTCTGTATTCAACAACAAGGAAAATGTTGATATGATGTCATGTCCTGTCGTGTTATTGTGAACAATGTGCTGAAGCTTGATTTGAAGAAAATCGTGAATTGAATTTAAATCATAATTTATGCCCATCATGTCCTCAGGTTTAATCCCAGCCCTAACCCTGACCCTAACCATCACACGAACACAGGACTGGAGCCTCTTCTGTGATTGGATCAGATGGAGAAGAATGGGTCAGCCTTAGAGCCAATCACAGGTAAGAAACCACACAGCTGGCTCAGCACAGCAGGAACCTGCAGCTGCAAAGTGATACGCAAAAAACAAAACAGCCACAAAAGGTATCAGCCCAGGAGAGAGAAGTCATGAGTGCATTAGATTTTAGAGATGTTCTTAGCTACCAGCTGTAACACCTCCCAGAGCCCAGGGCCTGGTGAACACAGGAGCCAAACCCGTTCACCGTGTGTGACACGATGTGTTCTGTATGCACTGACCACGGCCCCTTCATGATTAATTATGTTCAGAATCTCTGCATTATTTACACATCAGCAGCAGCTCTGCAGGCGGAGAGCTGGGAGCTCTTTGTGTCACAAAGACCAGGCCTGAGAGGGCCCTGCTAGACAACGTGTACGCACATCAGAGCATTAGCCACACATGCACAGAACAACTTGCCGCTGACTGAATCCAGCCTCTTTGCCAAGCCCTCCACCCCCCACCTCCTCTCACGCTGTAGATGTCTCACTATTATGTTGGTGAACTGGAGCTGAAGATACAGCGTAAAGCCTCGACACAGAGCCGATCTGCTAATGTGGAGCCGCTACGCTAACAAACTCAGAGCAGGGAGCATCTGAAGGATGGTGTGTGTGTGTGTGTGTGTGTGTGTGTGTGTGTGTGTGTGTGTGTGTGTGGTCTGCAAACACTCTAATCTGTTGAACGTGCTTAGAAATAACACCAGAATAAAACCCAACAAGCCAACACACTAATGGAGTCTGCTGGCTTTTTCATGTTAATTTAGACTCATTAGATCAAAACGTCTCAGACCACTGCTCCTTTTACTGGTTTATGGGGGGGGGGGGGTGTCTCATGAACCACTGGACCAATCTGAATAAAACTCTGATGGTAATCATTGGATGTTCAACTACATCAGACAGCTCGTTGACCTTTCCAGCCTTAGTAATCAATTGACAACATAACGTGTGTAGGTCTGGATCTGGCAGGTTTCTGATGAAGGTACTAATCCTGATGCTCCATCTGGATGCTTTCAGATCAGAATGGGTTTAATGGGAGTTTGGTTTGCGAGTGATCAGCGATGCAATAACCAAAAATTTTCCATATTTGACCATTATTTTCAAGGCAGTGATGGAAAAATCTTAAGACCATCCATCAATTTTACGGATTACGATTCGGTTGAGCCAGAGGAAAAAACTCAATGAGGCGGAACAAGACAACAAGTTCCACTAACTGATGCAGATCTCAGACATTTTCAGCTTTATACGCAAATTCATCAAGGAGGTAAATTAAAAAATCCCAAAACAGATTCCCATCGGAGCATCTTAGCACCATCTTGGACCAGGACACCGTACACGGTGCTTCTTGCTATCCAGGAGCTGACGACACGTTGAAGAGCTCTGGGTAGGAGGCTTTGGAGCACCACAGGTCACAGACCGGTGCTGGTGAACCACCGGGGCACCAGGAGCCATGCTGAGGAATCAGGAAATTCCTAAAAAACTGTGGCTGAAGCAAAGCTTGTAATTCCAGCTTCTGATGTTGCAGCAGAGCACGGATTCAGCCTCCAGAATGACGGCACCGTCTGGATTCTCTTGTTTGGACTGAATATTAATTAAAATGAATGAAAATTAAACTTAAATTGTGTTTAGTTTATTCAGAAATATCCACGTGTTAAACAGTTTCTAACTGTAGAAAGTTACTCGTGGACGGTCCTGCTCTGATCAGCGGTTAGCGGTGAGACGCTGACCCATAAAAATAAAATTCCGCTAATGAAGCGAGGAGCACATTTATCATCAGATTTGTGTGACTTAATGCTTGTACGGCGGCATGTCAACATGCTTTTGTGTGCCGGTGCCAATCACGGTCACTCACAGCTGCCTGAGGCTCGGTACCAGCTGGCCCAGCGACAGCCTAACGTGCTCCAGAGTCATTTCACAGTTTCCTCTCTTAGAGGAGCGCAGATGTGAGCTCGGCTCAGACCTCCAGCTAAAGAGACGCCCGCTCCAGCGTGAGGTGCTGGAAGGCTTCATTAGAACGGGCACGGCACGACAAGGAAACAAAAAAAATTAAAAAAAACGTTCGGACCGAGCTTGAAGGGAAACAAAAAGAAATGGATTCTGGTGCTCTGATTCTTAAGTGTGAGAAGGACGTGAAGGAATTTGTGTTTGTTTTGCAAAATGAGTTTAATCCGCTGCAGCGCTGATGTGTGGAGCTGCAAACTGAAATTGTTAAAGTCGAGACTTTATGCAAATGGATCATTAAGAAAAAGGAGGGTAAACAGAGAAAGTGGGAAAAAGAAACTTACATTATTGGAATTTTTCTTACTTTATTATCTGATATTATCTTTTATACCCTTTGCCCAAAATGATGATGAAAAATAACATTTTCATTGCTTTTTTGGACCATTTTAAAATAAAGTCCTCCTAGATTGATAAGCTAACAGCTAGTCATAATTCATTTTGAAATTAAATTTTATTTTATAAATCTGTCCAACAGCATCTCTCTGTGGCCAACAGTATCGTTTCATGTGAGATGGATTTTGTGCAAATTATAATTCTCTAAAAAGCCATATGTCCCTTTTAAGTTAATATTGTTATTTTTATATTTATTATTGATTTGTGTTTTAAAGTAACACTAAATCGTTTTTTAAACGTTAAGCTAGAGCTTTAACGTTGATCTCAGTGATTATTGAGTTAGAAAATTGACCAGTTTCATATTTGACACCACAACATTGGCACGGCCTACGCTAGTTTGAGGGAGCTAAAGGAGGCTACAAAATCATGGACTGATGGTGACCTGGCTTTGTTGCTACTGGACTTGTAAGTAATAATATTTTTGTCCAACAGTGTGGATCTTTTTACTTCATGGTTAATTTTAGTATTAGTTAGCTCATCGTTAGCGCTAGCTACAGCAGGGTTGTTTACAACTGTTGTAATTCCACTTTCAACCAGTAGGGCGGTAGCCTGGCCTGCCAGACACGCCCTCTGTGAATTCTTCACAGAGAACTGGTAACGCTCCCATTGAAATAACCCCACCCCTTGAGAGTTCTAGCCGAGCCAGTCAGCGCTGAGCAGCGTACGTCTCACACACAGCGACGTTCAGTTTCTCATAAACAAGGAAGACGGCGTCTGAAGCGGAGTTCGCTGCGGCTCTTTCCTCTGTTCTAAATGACTTGGACATGTCTTTAAAACCACAACAAGAATCAGCACTAAAAGCCTTTCTTCTAAAGAAAGATGTTTGCGCTGTGCTACCCACAGACATATATACGTAGACGCCTCGTGGACTGGTGCTGCCATAGTGCCACCATCTTAGATGGGTCTCCATTCTCCCCCAGTGCATTCATTTCTAATGAGGAAGGTGCTTACCCAGCTAAAAAACACATATCGTTGTGTCGTCTTTACTTGCGCTAATGGAGCAACAAGTAAAAAATGCCGGAAAGCTGGGGTTAACTGCAGTGCAGCTCGGAGTGAACAGTGAGAGGGAGATTGTTAGCAGCGCTCCTTTGACGACTACAGCTAAAGAACTACAGCGTCGCGCGGTAAGTCGTCATTTCCGCCTTTTTCCAGATTGGTTATTTTTGAGCTGGCTAGTCCCGCCCCTCGTGGTGCTCGATGCGTGTGAGTTACCAGACCCTTCTGCTGTATAGAATAGACAGAGGGAGAGTCTGGCAGGCCAGGCTAGTAGGGCGGAGGAGCAGGAAATTGCTCTGTGTTACTAATTCCCTCAAATAAATATATGGTAAATGGCCTGTATTTGTATAGCGCCTTCTTAGGGTTCTACAACCCCCCAAGGCGCTTCACAACACAATCAGTCATCCACCCATTCCCACGCTGGTGGGGATGAGCTACATCATAGCTACAGCTGCCCTGGGGCGCACTGACAGAGGCAAGGCCCCACCGGTCCATCCGACCACCACCAGCAGGCAATGCGGGTTAAGTGTCTTGCCCAAGGACACAACGACAGCATTCTATGGGGGAGCCGGGATCGAACCTGTAACCTTCCGATTACTGGACAACCCGCTCTACCTCCTGAGCTACTTTCCATTGCTTTTTTCATGATGTGTGTGTGTGTGTGTGTGTGTGTGTGTGTGTGTGTGCGTGCGTGCGTGCGTGCGTGCGTGCGTGTGTGTGTGTTTCTGTTAAAGTGCACATAATGAATCTGAGTGTCATTTATGAGAAAGTGGACAAGCTTAAAAGTCACGGGTGCAAGGGAGGAGAGCTCAGTCGAGAGACTCGGTGGCGACACACTGCACCTAGTCGCCATAGAAACAGGAAGACGACAAGACAATGGCTCGACTGGGATCGTGCAGGACATACAGCGGCGGCGGAGAATAAGAGTCAGAATTACTGAGAAATGTGGGAAAGAAAAGAAGCATGAGGGTGAAATGAGGTGGGAGGCGGACGCAGAAACTCATCTCTGTTTGTTTTGTTAATTCAGATAAATGCCCAGTGCAAATGATTTTTGATAATGATGATATTAAAACTTAATGATGCCCTCAGGCTCTGGTTTCATCCATATTTTCATTGTAAAATGATTAGATTTTGCTATAAATTATTTATAAATTATGGGCAGAAAATCCTGCTGCGATCACAGATGGATCAAAACAGTTGACATAAATCCAATTCTACCATTTTTGTCTCTATTTTTTCAGAAATCCAAGCAGTGACCCTGCTGCTGCTCATGGTGGAGAGTCAGAGAAAAATAATCCTCTGGTGCTGCAGAACAAGAACAGATGTGGCATAAATCAGCCTTCATCTTTACAAACTTTTGAAACTGTTAATAACAGTAATGTGCTTAAATAAACGTGTTTAAAGTTTAAACAACAGAGGCAAATATGGCTGAGGATGATGGAAAAGTCTCTCAGTCGCCAAAAACGAGCAGCTGACCTGGTGTCTTCTAGTGTTTTTGAGTTTTTCTACAGTAAAGACATTTGGGAATGTAAAAGGTGGCGTTAACGTTTAAATGTCATTTGCAGGAACAAGAGGAGTTTGTTGGCTGCTTATAACCCAGGGTGATTGTCACACAAGAAAAAAACAGAAACACATCAAGCAGAAGAGAGGGGAACTAAAAATAAATATTTCCTGACTAGCTTTGAAATCTTAACCCAAACCTGGAGGTGAGTTACACAAAATAAGATTTAGTTCCGCGTCTTAGCAGATAGATAATAATTATGATCAGATTCTGACCCCAGATCAGGATATACTTCCCTCTCATGCAGTGTCCCAGTTCTGTTGGAACACAGTGGCACATGTGGACGCCCATGACACTTCCCCTTCAGGAGGTCCTGTTGTTGTAAAATTAACTAAAAATAAATGTGTTCTTTTCTGTAACGTTGTTCCTCACTCAAAGAGAACTGGCGCAGGAGCAGAGAGGTGATCAATTCTTAAACAGCTCCGCTCTGTAGATGAGATGGAAGAAGCTGCTCAAGGGTACACCTTGTTGGAGGGTTCATAAGGTGCCCTGGAGGGTTCCTCTTGAGGGTGATTTCTGATTGTTGTTGTGAAAAAACTCAGAGAGGATTTTAGAAAGACAGCTCAGGATTCAGAGGCTAAGCATTTAGGTGTGCAGAAGACTGCCCTACTTCAACTGGCCTCATATTAAAAACAACATATCTTCGTATATGAAAGAGGAGCTCGAATGCATTTGATCAACAATCTAAAACTGCTTTGAGCCTCTAAAAAGCATCAGAAATGTTCTTTTGGCTTCCATCTGTCCCAGGAGCCCTGATACAGGCCATTCTAAAACCCCTAAACCAGCCTTGCTGTGAAAAGAGCTGTTAGCCCCTCCCACTGGGCCAGGACATGAATATGATGGGGAGCTGCTTGCTGATTGGTTGGTTTCCCCAGAAGGCCTCAGGCACTGGAGACATGCAGGTTTGAGGAGGCGTGGCTCCCCCTAGTGACGTGTTAATGAAGGTTTTCTCAAAACAGAAGTTTTTCTCTCACCTTTTTCAACTTTCTAATTTACATAAAAAGTAGGTCAAACACGGCTTTGACTTTCTGGCATGCTGCTGTTGACCACCCAAGCTGTCTTATTCAACAACAACAAGGAACATGTTTGTTTACATTCTAGGTCCTCTTTAAGACTTGTCATGTCTGTCAGGTAAGACAAACCCAAAGTCCAACCACAGTTGTTGGCCTTACTGATGGTGTGGGCCCTTTGCCTAGGATGTATTTACTGATTGTGCCTGAAGACTCGTTACCCAGAAGCCTTTGCCTACATCAGCTGTTATAGCATTATCTCAGTTCATCTCTGTGTTCTGCATCACAAACATCATTCAAAGTGGTCAGGGAATTAACTTTATATCCAAGATGTTTACAGGGATATGAAAACTGCTCCATGTGCAACATGCTAGGTTGACTCCCGGTTACCCTGAGAGCCACTGAAGGGTCCCATCGAAGCCTGAAGTAGCTGCTGCATGCTGATTGTATTAAGCTGGACTGTTTATGATTATGCTAATAGTAAAAGAAGACATACAGGCTAGTAATGGGTTTAGTCCAAAGGAGTTTGAGTTTGGTCATCCTGTTTGTGCTTCTTTAGCGGCCTTGCAGGATGACTGGAAGAAGACCATGAACCCTACTAATCTTGTTGGTTCCATTCAGGGCTTTAAAAGAAGGTTGTCCCATGTCCCAACCCACTTTGGTGCCTACAATACATAGATGTTGGTGGTGGTAATAATGCCAACCGCACAATGCTAGCTCAAAGTACTGCTAACGCTATCCTGAGCTACAGCTAACGTTTTTATTAGACAAGAGAAAAACAACAAAGATGAAAGTTGGAGCACACATGTAGCGTTCAGTGGCGACTCGTCCATAGTGGGCGCTAGGGCGCCGCCCCACCAGTCTCACAGGAAGAGGAAGGAGAGGAATCACAAAATGTATTTAAAAAAACATAAAATTTAAACTAAACGATCTATACACCTTATGGGCTGTAAGTGCTGTGTGTAATCTGCATTTAATTGTAGTTTAATAAAGTTAATACTTTTAACACGGCCGAAACGTCAACATACTTCCTGTCACGTGTCCTCTCGCGGGCGCAGCAATCTTTACCATTGACTTAATACGGGCTAACTGGCGCATGCGCGCTGGATCCCCAACGACAAGGAATAGGAGAGCTTTTGGGCGCATATGGTTGCGATTGCAAGCAAACGGGGGGAGTCTGCTCAGATCAGGAGGAGGATGCTGATTGGTCAGCTCACCCAGCGCAGACAGAACCGGAAATTTCTCCACAGGCTAGTTCACCGTCCTTTGTTGTTGTGGGGCTGCTGCTAACTTGACTATGGAGAAAACTAGTTGTTTCATCTTTTTAATCATTGGATTCTACGAACCAAGTGGATTTTTTTACTATAAGATGGATTATTTTGACCAGCAAGGTAAGACATAATTTAGCTTTTGACTTCATGAAAATAGCTTTGTTTTGCTTTTCATTTAGCAGTCATTGGGTGGTGTTGAGGTAGAAAACATGGATTCTATCGTTTAAAAGAGCCTCTTCCTGTTTAGTGTGTGTGCAGTTTGCATATATTGGTGAATATGAAGCATGTTTTAGGAACAACTTTGTAGCTAAGTGCTCCTGGACCGGTCCATCAAGGTAAACCGGCCAATCAGCATGCAGCTCATTTAATATTAATGTCCTGGTCAAGTGGGCGGGGCACACCAGTCTTCCAGAGATGTATATCGGCCCTTTATCAGGGCTCCTGGGCCATTGTGAGCCCCAACAAAGTCCCATGTGCTTTATTGAGGCTCATTGAACAGTTTTCTGTTCCAGAACCCCTTTAATCGTGCAACAAAAGCAATTCAGACAGAAGACTGATATAAGTACAGTATACTACATACTGGACTATATAATGAAAGAGCTTCTGCTTGAGCTTGAGGACAATAACATGAATGGAGGATGGCAATAAGCACCGATTCCCCACAGGAGCCATTCTGACAACATGCACTGTGATTTATATCTGAGAATGTAATCAAGTTGGGCCAATAACATCCTCGGCAGAAACATTTCTGCGAGGCCACATGGACATCAAATTACAGCACGCAATTATATACAAGAGGAGAGTCTCTGTGAGGACTGTAGAGCGACTGCTCACGCAGATTATCGCTAGGATGCAAAATTACCAGGACAAAAGATCAGTTTTCCTGCTGCTTGGCACATTAACTGCAAAAATAACCTCTTTGCACGGTATTGTCAGTGTGCAGGAGCAGGTGTCAAACACAAAGTGCAATCTACTCCACCACGAGGGCTCAAAATGCATCGGCACTGCTTTTTGTAAATGTCATTCTTCATTTGCAAACGTGGCTCTTTGTTGTTAGGGGCAGCTGTGATCACAGCAGCTAAATGTTTTTCTTTCTACGGTTCTTTAAGGTTTTATTTTGAATTGATTACAAATGTCATGTTGTTTTAAACACCAGCACTGGCTAATTTCAAAAGGATGTCATGAATGT